>LPNX010024660.1:51370-82106 GCA_001517045.1 Pseudotsuga menziesii | reverse complement strand
AATATTAATATTATTATAATAATATTTGTTTTATTAATATTGTTTTTGTTTGTAGGGCTACGTGGAATGAGGGAGGGTGCAACCTAGGTTGAAGTTGGAACGCAGAACCATGTGTTGGTCTTACTTTTTCTTTTGTTTTTTACTTTCTTTTTCCTTTCTTTTGTTTTTTTACTTTTTTTTCTCTTTTATCTTTTCTTTTTAACTTTCTTCTTTCTTTTCAATTCTTTACCTCTTTTTTTTCTCTTTTTTTTTTACGTTTTTTTGTTTTGTTTTTGGATCCTATATTCTAGGGAAACCCTAAATAATGGCAAGGGAGTCGAGAAGGTGGAGCAAAGGGAGGAGCGTGAAGTGATATGGAGTGTGGGAATGGAGGGCAGCGGAGTGGAGAGAGAGATGGGTGAAATGGAACAGCAGAAGAAATCAGGAATTGATGAGCCGAGTTCAAGCTCAAGTAGGAATTGATGAACCGAGTCCGAGCTTAGAGTGCAGGAGTGAATCCGCTCTGATACCAAATGGAGCAACCGAATCCGGTTGGTCCATTAGTAGTAAAATCCGACTATCCTTTTAAATAATGAAATATGAATAATAATAATATATTGGATGATGAATATTACAATGATGTCTTGGCCTTAAATATGGTTTGGACATTCATGATGAGGAGATACCTCCTTTCATACTAACCTAACTATAAATTATTTAATTATTTAATTATAATCTTATTTTATGTTCATTACAATTTGACAGAGAAAAAGATTGCCAATGACATGTGGGATGTCCGAAAACAATTGTTCAAAGCTAAGAATGAGAACCGCAAAATGGCGTTGAAGGACAAGTTGCACAATGTGAAGATGACCAAAGATAAAAGTGTGACTTCTTACCTGACTCGAGTGGCGCAAGTCAAAGATGAGTTAGTAGCTGTAGGAGAAACTATCCCAGATTCAAAATTGATGAGGATAGCCTTAAAGGGTTTCACCAAGAAATGTGAAGTTTTTGTCAAGTGCATTGTTGGTAGAGAGAAGCTTCCAGACTGGTCTAGGCTTTGGGGTGATTTTACTCAAGAAGAGATTCGAGAGGGAGCTCTGGGTGGTCAAGTCAATGAAGAGGTGGAGCATAATGTGGCTCTTTCAGCAAAGACAAACAAGAAGAAGAAAGACATTAGTTAGATCAGATGCTACCATTGTGGGCGGATGGGACATTATTCCTAGAAGTGTCCTAAGAAAAAGCATGTGAAGATGGAAAGAGATATGGCAAGCCTCTGCAACAGTAGAAGATTGTGCCACGAAATTTGAGCAAGAGTTTTCTCTTGTCTCAATTGATTCCAATGTAGGGAGTTCAATGTTTGAGAATGTCTGGGTTGTTGACAGTGGTGCAACCGGACACATGACGTGTGTCTATAATTTCTTTCAGATCATCACAGTGTTGGGGCCAGGACATTTCATCCAAATAAATATTGATAGTCCCCAAATAGCGATATGAGGGGTTGCAACATTCAGGTTCTGACTAGACCTTGGAGAGTTCCTGCAAATGCACGGGGTGTTGTTTGTACCTGGAATGAGAGTCAGCAAACTCTTAGTGTCATCCTTTGAGGATGATGGCTATGGAATGATGGTGTTTGACCTAGGTCTATTAGCCATGCTTGTTAGGATAAGTTATTACCTTAAAAATCTTTTTAGCCTTGAGTATTTATTTTTCCTTTACCCTAAAGTTTTGGATTGTGTGGATTTCATTTTTAAATGTTATAGGTATTCACAATATTTAGCTTCTTAACCTAAGCTCCTATAGGATATTTCTAGTCTATTCAAGATTTATGAAAAAATATAAGATAAACTGAGCATTGCCTATGTTTTAATACATGTTGGCAGCGCATGTCATTTATTCAAAATGCATGTATGCTGCCAGCTCCCAAAAGTTTGGTGTATATGTGCAGGCATACTCATGAAAAGATCAGGTTTGAGGTTTTAAATGTCTCTGGCTCTGAGAGAGATAGAGACATTTACAAGATATATTTGCAGGTGCTGAGAAATGGAATTGCTTCTCATCCCAAGTAATTCTGGGAGCTTAAATTTAGTTCAATGGCCACTTTTCCTTCTATCCAGTAAGATTTTTCTGGTCATAGACTTGGCTGTGGAATACAGAGGTGCTCAAATGGAGTTGAGGGACAAAATTTCCTTTGATGAGTGTACAGTATTGATTGAAGATTCTGATATAGAAAATCATGGCAACAATCAGCAAGACGCTAGCTATAAAGACAATGTTTATTCTAATGAGTTGCATGTGCACTCTACAGAGTTAACAATAGAAAATATTACTTTTGAAGATTCAATATCAGAACATGGAGAAAAGAAATGCAGAAATTTCTTCAAAAAGCTGTGAGCAGTAGCTGTGAAGGTTTAATTATCAAAACATTGGGGCAAGATGCAACATATGAGTCTGCTAAAGCGTTCTAATAACTCGAAGAAAGACTACATGGACACTATTGGGATTCTTTAGATCTTGTACCAATAGGGGCATCCCATGGTTGTTGGAAGCGTACTGGAGTTTATGGTGCTTTTCTTCCTACATGTTATGATGAAGAGACAGAAGAATATCAAAGTGTGTGTAAAATAGTTACGGGTTTTACTCAAGTCATACTTGAAGAATGTTTTGATAGTTTGCGCAATAAAGTCATCCCAAAGCTAAAACCTTATTATCGTTATGGAGAGACATTAAGAGTCGATGTTTGGTTTGAGGCTTCAGAGGTATGGGAGGTGAAGGCTGCTGATTTAAGTATTAACACTGTTCATCGTGTAACAACTAGTTGATCCTAATGAGGGTATCTCTCTTCGATTTCCACGTTTACTACGGGTTCGTGAAGACAAGAATCCAGACCAAGCGACAAGTGCAATGCCAGAAAATTTTGAAAAATAGTTGAACTTATGCAGAAAATGAAAGACTGTGGTCAACCTCCAAGTGATTTTATGCAAGAGCTTGCTCCTGGCCTTAATCTAGGAACTGAAGGCGGCGTTCCAGCGATTTCTGAACTTTTAGCAGGTATTTTTGAGTCAAATAGCAGTATTATGTAAAGCGGGTGAAAGAGTGGGCCAGGTGTCAAATGTTGCATCAAAGACCAAAGCAGCAAAGGGGACATTATGAAAGAACTCCAGAATCTTTCCAAAGAGGAGAGGCAAAGGAAAAAACAAGCTATATCAGATGTGTTTAAGAATTCAGATGTTATGCTAACAACTCTGATTGGTGCTCTGTCTCGTCAAAGTTGATGAAATGGTATTTGACTTGGTTATCATTGATAAAGCTGCAGAAGCACCTGATGGTGGCGAAGGAACCATGGAAAAAGGGCGTGCATTGATTTCGGATCATGGCGGTGCCACTGCAATACCTTCCTGGGAAAAATGTGGCTTTCAGTACTTGAAGTATTTGATTTGATTGGAAATAATCCATCGCCCCCAGAAATTTGGGTTCTCCCTTATTTTCTTATCCAGGGAGAATGTGGTGTCTATTATCACATATATAGTAGCTAGGCTACCATATTCTATTTTTCAGATACAGTACATTTTTCAGCCAGATCTCTTACATATGAGATGCTGAGATGAGTAGTTTTGACAGATCATTATTGTATTTTTGGACTATTGTACTCTCCCATGTCAGGACTGAGTCTCAGGACACTCAGATTTAAGGACCGATGTAGCCATTTAGTCATGACAGAGCAGTTATTGATGCCCAGATTTATATCAGTGCTTTCTCATTGGACAGATGATGTTTCAGATGGATTATATGCATGATTATGACTCAACTTTTTATATTGTGTTGTGGTTATCATTGCTCTTATACTCATCTTTGTGACATGTATTAACATGTAGTGTCATGATCTGGCGGTCATAATTATATGGAATTGGATGTATTTGTATTATGTATTGATGTCTCTACTCTGACTTTGAAGTTCCTGATCTATACTCATTGGTTTTACCCTCCCTAGGGAGAATAGAGGTAGTCATTCCCACCATTGTTTTGGCTTGCTAGTGTTGGCTTCACCTTTCACTATCTCCACCCATCCATTACCTTCCAGTTTTGTATCTAACCCGACTTATTACTTGAGTTATGGCATGGAGGACCTTTTCCCTGCTAGAACCTTTGTTGGACAAACCTCCCTGTTTATATTGTGTCTCGGCTCTAAGTTGGTGACAAAACTTGCCTTTGGTGAGTTGGATTGTATGCCTAAATCATTTTGGTCGGTTGTCTCGATGTTTGGCACTGTGCAGAACTCCCCCTGGTCACTTGAGATGTTGTTGGCTAAAACTGAAAGCTCATGTACTACTTATATTGGAAATGTTTATATGCACCCATGGAAAATGAAAATACTAAAACTATGTTTCTTAACATATGTGAAAAAGGGAAAGAGCAATGAAATGCTAAAATACTCCTCGAAGGGTATAAGAAAAAGGTCCAAAAAGGCAATGGTTAAATATATGCTATATCCAAATATTGCTGACCTTTAAATTTGAAAATGTCCTAGATGAAAGCTGCAATTAGCTGTGCTTTTAAGCACTGGTGAAGTCCCCAAAAGGACATATAGGCCAAAAAGGGCCATGGAAATAAAATTGATGATCCTAATGAAATTGGATCAAACTTGATGTAGTCATGATGCCTAAGTTGAATAAGCACTCTCTAAACAACTCAACCATTTGTGAGGCACTGCCATTCCTTGTGTTGTTGTTTGTCCGACATTGGTTTTAGTGAGTTTTTCCTTTCCATATCCAAAGTGTCATGATGTTAAGTAGGAAGTCATCCTTGCCCTAGCCTTGTAAATTTCATCCTTCACTGGCAAATTGACTACAACGATGAAGTGAGTATAGTCTTGAAAGTCTGGTTTGAGTAATAATAATTAAACCCTATATATGTATTTGGTTGATGCACCGCCACTGAAATGACTGCTACTTGTTGTGATTGTTGCTTAAATGAGTTGTAGAGCATGTCTTAGCCTTATAACACTTGCAGCAGATGGATGATAGTCTGAGTTATATTATTGGTATTTGATCATTTACAGATGGTTATATTGTCTATTGGATATGGTTGATGATCAGGTAGAGACCTGGAAAGGGTATTAGTATACACCCTACATGGATTTGGACTCTCTAATTCTAATGAGACAGTTTATTTTCAGTTCCGAACACTTGCAGAAATGATCAGGCTCATTTTACCTTTTTGATGCAGTTTTGCTTCACAGGATGATGTGTCTGAGCAGGGAGATGTTTTATTTGGATCTCCTAGGGCGTTGTATGGACATAGGGGGTGCAGCCACTTGTTTGTACCATAGTACCCCCATTCCAGAGAGCCTAGTGGGCTCAATTTGACAACACAGGCACCCTAGGAGGATGTTTTGGCAGGTTCATGTTTTCCGAGGCAGATTAAAAAATGATTAAATGGCTATTGAAAAAATTGATTTGGGTTACTGAGGCAAGGAAATGACATGGGATGAGTCATGATGATGAGAGTGATGTCCTCCGCACCTTCTCCAGTAGTTGTAGCACCTGATTGGGCCCACACCTATTTTTTGGGCATTTTATATTATTTTCTGGAGCTTTTGGGAGGCTCACAATTTCTTCAAGGAGGCACAAAGTCAAAGAATTAAAATGTTATATTATTTATTGTGCCGTGGGGCACCCATAGGGAGTTAGTTGACACTCCATGGACCCACCATGTGCTTCATTTATTTCTTGTTGAGTGGGGTACCCTCTTGATGGGTGATTTAGTCCACTTTGGTACTTTATGGTTATATTGATCCATGTATTGTATGTTGAGCTCATCTCAACCATTGATTAGAATATTTTATCTTTTAATCTTAGCCACTCGTTTTAAAAGTGGTTAGGATTCGGTTATGATTGTGGTTCTCTCATTTCTATTTAAAGGAGAGAGCTTTTCATTTGTAAGGGGTCTTTGGCTCTTCGATTTGAATAATAGAAAGATTTTTCCGTGGATATTTTCTGGATCTGCTTTGCATCTGATGTTCTCAAATGGTGATTGGATAGTCTTCTGCTTCCTAGCATTGTAGAAATTTATGTGAGATCTATATTTTTTCTGCTATCATTGTCTTGTCTACAGGAAGGCGTTTTCGCTGGAGCGTTTTCGCTTGGGGACCTCAACTCGTTCGGTTATCTTCATCTTGGATCAGGGGGTTGTCATTAGTGTCATTGTGATCTATGATTACTTCTTTTTACTTTCCTATAGCATTTGGTTTCTTTATTTTTTCTTAGCAAATCCATATTGTTGACGTTTGCTCATGCAGGGCGGGGGGGCGCATTGGTGGCTTGGGGCTTACATCCATCATAGAAATCACGTGGATCTTCCAGAATTGATCGGGATAGCAAGGATCATCGCTGCTAAGGCTTCTACAAGCATTTCCAGGTACGATCTAACAGGTAATTCTCTTCCCTTTAGCAGATCTCAATCCATTGTACCTGTTTTTCTTCCATTTTTCTGAAAATCCTTAAAATACTGAAAAAAACCCTAAAAAGTACTAAATCTAGGAACCGTCCGATCTTTGGCCAAACCACTGCTGGGTTTCATAGATCGGGCCTCCCCCTCACTGAATCGACTGCAACGGTGGTCAAATTCCTGCTGGTTTGACCTAGATCTGAATTATGACTTCATAGACTGATAGATTGGGTCTCACACATCCCAAATCACCCCCAACATTGTTCATATTCATGACAGTGTGAGTTAGATCTGAATTTTATTCTGAAACAACCCTAGCGCCATCACTGAAAACTGGACCTTTTCGAAGTTTACTGTTTCCAAAATTTGATAGGCTAGGCTGATAGATCAGGTCCTAAGCACTCCAGAACACCCCTAACACTAAGCTAGATCCAGCTTGCTTGCCCTAGATCTGAAGAAATCGGTTTTTCATCCTCTCATCCTTATTCATCAACTTCGACTTTTCCAGGATCTGACTTTTCCTGAATTTCTCTGAACCAAGTGTGTAGATCAGGCCCTCCTGATCCCATTTCCTCTTCAATGCTGAGCTGGTTGTCTGCTGGTGGCCTCAAATCAATAGATCCGTCTCATCCAACCCTAGTGCTAGCCTTCCTTGACTGAATTCCTGCCTTAACTGAGCCATCCGGACCAAAACACGTATCTGGGTCCACAGATCAAGGTCTACCCTAGGTGGGTTCACCTCAACGTTGGGTTTATACTGACTCCATTGCCCAATGCACGAAAGGCATTGATCTCCCATCCCTAGCACTAGCCCTGAATTGACCTTTTCCCCTTGAAATTGGTTGTTCCTTGATGAGTCAGACAATCACACCTGTTCACCTTTTTCATTGAGTCTGTCAGCCAGGTACTAGATAGTCCCGACTATTTTCCTGCCCATCCTGCCTCGGGTACGCTTCCCAAGGCAAAGATCATCTTCTTTAGTTGCTAGTACCAAAACGCTAGATCTAACCATTTCCCCCAAAGGTCATCTGATTACTGCTTTGGATCAGCCAATGTACTGCTAAAGTCCTGATCCATGTACTGAATCCTACTGTAGATCTAGAGTTTCTGAACACCTTACACCTTACATACGTCAAATTTTATTTTGATCTGATCTAGTGTCTAGGTCTGATCTCTCCTATCGGGAGCAGATCTGGGTCTCCCCCATTGTTGTCTTGGACTCAGACAACTTAAAGCGAAGACTACCTTGATTGGCATGGCAACCATCTCTTTGGGAGTCTAGGCAGTCTGGGTTCCACCTCCTCAGTTGCTTGTTCCTCTACCATCCATCCTGGATCCATCTTGCACAGGTAGGTACAAGGTTGGTGATAACATTTTGGCGCCGTTGCCGGGGAGGTAGAGGCCTACCCTGGTTCGACATTTTTCCTCAAGCTATACCCTCGTTCTCTTTGCCAACATTTTGGCGCCGTTGCCGGGGAGGTAGAGGCCTACCTTGGTTCAGCATACCTCACCTTTCCCTATGACATATCCTTTATTGGTGAATTACTTGTGTGGTTCACCTGGCGACTCCACTCCATGACTCCACTGAGGACCGCTCCCAACGTATTAATCTTAAATTCTTAGAACATACCTTAAATCATAATGAATTCAGATGTATTTCTGAGGCACACGAAGGAATTAACCAAAAACATGATTGAAACTACAAGACAAATAAATGAAAGGGATAGATGGAGGTCAGACTAGGGGTATGAGGATGACCTCGAGCATGACTATGGGTATGAATCTAGTTATCAAAATCCTTATGATACCCACCAACTTCCTCACCCATGCAATAAAGATTTCCCAACCATCCCGAGTGGACCTGTAAGTTGGCATGAACCTAGAAGTCAGCCCCAGTCAAATCCTTATAGCCAAGTAACCAGAGCTGTGAAAAAACAAGACAGACAGTCTCCTTTTGACTTTTCTGAAATATCAGGGGCACGTCATCCTATGCCAAATGATTACACTAGGAGGATGCCCCGATTCAATGGAAATAAAGATATATCTATTAAAAGTCATATGGATAGTCTGTGGGATTACATGGAATCTAGAGGTGCTAACAATGAAGATGTTTATATGCAAGCCTTAGGAGAATCCTTGCAAGGGGATGTTCAACTATGGTTTGATCATTTAGCACCAGGATCCATCACTGGGTATGACATGTTCACAGATTTGTTAATTGATAGTTGGAGTAGGAACAATGATAAAATTTTAGAGTGTCAGTGTAGCAATGATTGTGCCATTGATAATCAATATATTGACCATGTGCTTTCTCAATTGGACTATTCCTCTCCTTATATGTTCCCAATTATGAGCGTTCCTGCAATCCAAAAGAATGTTACAGAGTACTTCGAGAATAATGTTTCAAAAACTCATGTTGAAACTAAGAGGGATATTAATCAAATCATATGAGATACTCTGTTATTGTTACCTGAAGCAGTCACAGAGCGAATCCTGGTTCTGATATGTGGAAGGGAACCTAACATGCACCATCAAGAAACATCTTTAGTTGAGCCTTCCATTGATGAGGTCATTAAAGAGCCTTTAAAATAGCAACTCCATAGTCATTGCTTAATTGATGATAATTTGAGTCGGTGTCCAACCTATCCGAATCTAGATCTAAACCTTGATCATGTCACTGCAGAAGAAGAAAAGGTTGAAATTAATAATACTTCTGTTGAAGAGCAATCTTGTGGTCATATTGTGATTGAAGAGCATGCCTGTAAGAGTGATAAGGAAATTGAAACTGAGCTTGTTGATGTTTTTCCTTATCTAGAGCTTAAAGAAGAACAATCACATGATGATACGATTATTAGTGAACTTGATCAAGAACATTGCAATGAAGAGCCTTGTCCTGATAGTATCGGTAGAATTCTTCATCCAATCCTTAATCAGAATATGTTGGTTCAATGTGTGGATACTGACCTTGTTTCGAATCTTGAAATCACTCATGGAATTAATTTAAATGCTTTTTCCTCTCATCAAATTTTGAGACAATTATATCAAGTCTAGGAGAAAATTTTCAATCCACCCTCTCGTCCCAACTACTCAAGTCTTCTTGTATGGGTTTGTCTTTTAATCAAGTTGTTACTTTCAAAATCTCTAACCAGGAGTTTAAGCATTATCACGTAATTGGGGAAAAGGCACTTCATGTCTCTTCTCAGTCATCCATAATGAATAATTTTTTTCAACTTATAAATCTGTATTATGGATGGTTGGAGAAGGTGTATAAAGATCATTTTCATCTTTTCTCCATTTTTAAACAACAAATGGGCTTGATCTCATTCACAGTTTCATTACATTACAACTTGTCCCCATTTGATTCTCCTGGAGTGAATAGAATTGAATGTCCTAGTAGGGTAGAGGAGAAAACAAAGAACTGTTTGGAACTTATCTTTTAATTTTAGCCACTCGTTTTGAAAGTGGTTAGGATTCGGTTATGGTTGTGGTTCTCTCATTTCTATTTAAAGGAGAGAGCTGCTCATTTGTAAGGGGTCTTTGGCTCTTGGATCTGAATAATAGAAAGATTTTTCCGTGGATATTTTTTGGATCTGCTTTGCATCTGATTTTCTCAAATGGTGATTGGATAGTCTTCTGCTTCCTAGCTTTGTGGAAATTTATGTGAGATCTATATTTTTTCTACTATCATTGTCTTGTCTACAGAAGGGCGTTTTGGCTGGAGCGTTTTTGCAAGGGGACCTCAACTCGTTCGGTTATCTTCGTCTTGGATCAGAGGGTTTTCATTAGTGTCATTGTGATCTATGATTACTTCTTTTTACTTTCCTATAGCATTTGGTTTCTTTATCTTGTCTTAGCAAATCTGATATTGTTGACGTTGTTATCCACTTATTTGTACCATAGTTGGATTAGCTGAGGAGCCGCCGGTTGACAAACATGATAAATGTTTGTTTCCAGTGTATCATATGATCTGCCTTTGTGTCTAGCCAGTTTTGGCTAATCAATTTTTTGTTTGAATAGTTATGACCATGGCCCCGCGGGGTTTGTAATAAAATGTGTTAGTAGGGTGTTTTGAGTGGTTCGGTCTTCTAAGACGTAGAATTTCATCTAAGGTATTATAGGAAGTTTTTTTTCCTTGACAATTATGCTTTGCCTATAGTCGAGTATAATTGACGAGGTTTTCCCCCGCTTCCTCCAAAGTTGGAATGCCCGATTTTGAATTCTGGGCCTTGGGGGGTTATTAGAGCCCAATTGAGTATGTATAAACCTACTAGACATTATTAGAATAGATGATGGACATGTCCTATGTCACTAGGACCTTTACAAAAAAATTTGAAAATTTTTTACCGGATGTGTCAAATTTTTTTTTTTTTAAATTTTTTAATTTTTCCTAAGTTATTAATTAAATTTTTCCATAATTTAAATGGAAAAATTCAATTTGTAATAAGTTAGTCATCCGGAACCCGAATTCAGTGATTGAAGGCTCCAACCTTAAGCCAAAAATCATTCTTGATCAGCCAGATCCAACTTTCAGATCATCATTCGGCCACATAACGCATATTTTCTCAAAAAAGTCATTTTTGGAGAAAAATTTGATTAATTATTAAAAATGAATATTTTGGAGGAAATAAAAAACTCTCCAAAATTAACCAAATTGAATAAAATAAAAGGCTAAATGACATGGCACAGAGCATTTATGATGATTCCAATCAATATCGGTCAGTTTCAGATCAAGTATCGGAGTGTAGCAGTTGAACTATCAGTCAAAAATTTGCCCTCTTTGGTCAAAACCGTTTTTGGTTGAAGTGTGGATTATCTATTGGTTGGGTGATCATTACGAGGGAGGATGAACCACCTCACCCCCCTCATTACTCCAGCACTCAGTTACAACTCAGTTGCAGCTCAGTTCAACTCCAAATCATCATGCCGAGCTCATTCAATTACTCTGGTGTTACTCTTAGTTTGGTTTAGGGTTTTGGTCTTCTTTCATTGTATAAATAGAGGCTTCTTTAGCTCTATCAGGGTGGAACTTTTGTGGCAGAGTTACTCTGTAGAAATTGTATCAGGCTTTGCTTTGAATTTTTAATAAGAATTTCGACTTTTGAGGTTTATGAGCTCTTTGCATGTGGTATACATTTCATGGTTGAGGTGACATTGCTTCTAACCTTTTGCTTTTAAATACTTTGAATGAGATCAATTTTATTTTGTTAAAGCTCAAGAGGGCCACTGTTGGCATGGTAGAGTAATCATTTGATGTTTCAAGTTGATTATTTATGCAAAGTAAATTAGAATCTTGATGAACATGAGTAGTCAGTAATACATAGTGTTGATCCTGATTTAATTCTCTTAGCATACTTTCATATGATTTGATCTCACTTTGTGTTTGAGTTTTGGTGTTATTAGGTTTCATAGGTTGAAGAAGGGTATGAGTTCAACTACATCTAGCCCAAGCTTCAAGCAACCCCTTTGTTTAACACTTTGTGATTGCAAGACCTACACAGATCGTATTCTTCTCTTACAAAAGAAAGCTGGAAACTTCTTTTCCGCCCTTGTGTTCCATCCACAAGAACCCCTTCTTCTTTACTTTTTCCTTTTTCTTGTTTTGCATTGCTTAAGAAATAGATCCACTCTTTCATTGTTTATATTTAGATCTATCTTCTTTAGGCTGTGTTAGATCTAATATTATTCATTAGATCTAGGAAAAAGTGTGTACTTTCCATGCAAAATTTCCAAAATTTTTCTAAGTAAAAAAAAAATTTCCAAAAAAAATTATTTTTGCATTGTCTTTCCTATCACTTTCTAGTATTGTTAGCTTGCTGATTTTTTACTTTTGTGACAGGTACAGTGGAACTGCTGGTGAAAAATTGAAGATTCAAAGCTTAAAAAAGACTCATTATTCCCTTTTCTTCATTCCCTTTTCTTAGCTCAATCCAGAAGCCTTCCAAAGATAGGAAAAGAGGCAAAAAGCATCAAAAGAAAGGCATTGTAAAGAATTAATAAAAGAGCAAGTGGGGTTAAGGCTCCCACACCCCACTTCCCCCATTTGGGGGAAGCCTGTATCGCCATTGTCCATATTCCAATTTTTTCAATTTGCTTTATACCTGCAAGATAAATAAATGGTGAAAGTAGAATAGGGTAATCAATTTCAATTTGTTAAAAGGCTTAGTTAGATTTGATTTCATTGGTATATTCTTGCTAGTTTCCTCTTATGCAATCTGTTCTCATGTTAGATTAGGTTTGATTTCATTTTTGCTTGCATAAAAGTTATTAGAAAAGGAAAAATTTGTTTAAATAATTGCTGATTAGATTATCATCCGTGAAAAGTGAAGTGAAATGTATCTCTGATTATTTACTTAGTTAATGCATTGCTTCTTTACTTTTTTGATAGAGTTTTGCTTACCCTTTTGCTTTCCCGATTAGAGCCCTAAAAAGCCTGAAAGAGACTCTTGGGTGGTTTAGATCTTTGTGCTTCTTTTAGTTTTAACAAATTAATTAAGTCTCTTGAACTTGCAGTAACACAAGTCAAGAGCACTCTCTATCGGAGAGCATACTTAGAATTGCACATCCTTGCATTAGGCATTCTAGATTAGCTAAGTCTCTTGAACCACTGTCATAAGACGGGGTCAAGAGCGCTCTCTGTCGGAGAGTCTTAATCAATTAACTTAATAAAATTTGCAATGCACACCCCCTAATTAATTAACTTCGTTTTCTCCTTGCCAGAGTATGCTCTGACCGACCTCAAAATCGGAGTACCCAGAAACAGCATTGGATTTCTAATCTTGCAAGAAAAACGTAATAAAACTTAAACCCTGTAACCAACGCACCAGTGTTGTAGGGAATTTTCTAAAGTACTTCTTAGTAGAGGTGTCGGAACCCCCGCTGTCTAAGCTTCTCAGCTAGCTGGTCAATCTCTGCGATACCAACCTGTGATACTGGGCGGGCCCGTCATGTCTTCAACGGATTGAATTTGGAATATTCTCCCGGCTTTTTGACAAACCTTTGTTGACACCCTAATCAAGAGCACTTAAAATTCTTAAAATCTACCAAGAGCACTCGCACAACCTAATATTCAATAGTTTGATTTCAAGACTTGTTATTTAATTCTTTGCGCATTTCAGTATTTTGACTCCATAAGGCACTGGTCTTGTAATCTGCATAATTATTATATTTGGATCAATTTTGTGTGGCATGCTTTAATTTCTATCTGTGAATGCATAATTAATGAAGTCTGGAATCATTATTTATCTTTTAATCTCTTGCTAGCAACGTGGATTGCTTTGATTTATGTGTCAAACTCATAATAAACAAGCACCTTTAATCACAAGAACTCCTAAACAACACCCATCCGCATCCGTAACCAATTAAAACACTTTAACCACATTGAGCCACAGAAAACTCTTTATTAGGGACTACCCCCCTTGGCTTCGTTAGGAGTTAGCCTAAATGGAGGAGCTAGGAGTAGGTGACAGTACCTAGCTCTTTGCTTGCCCCCAAGGTCACACCTCTCCCACTTTCCTAAGTGAGGAGACAGCTTTCGGAAGATTTATGCTATTGGTGTGCAATCGGCGGACAACAGACGTTTGCTCGTGTAGGGTAAGGGGGCGCATTGGTGGCTTGGAGCTTACATCCGTCATAGAAATCACGTGGATCTTCCAGAATTGATCGGGATAGCAAGGATCATCGCTGTTAAGGATTCTACAAGCATTTCTAGGTAGGATCTAACAGGTAATTCTCTTCTCTTTAGCAGATCTCAATCCATTGTATTTGTTTTACTTCCATTTTTCTGAAAATCCTTAAAATACTGAAAAAACCCTAAAAAGTACTAAATCTAGGAATCGTCCGATCTTTGGCCAAACCACTGCTGGGTTTCATAGATCGAGCCTCCCCCTCACTGAATCTACTGCAACGCTGGTCAAATTCTTGCTGGTTTGACCTAGATTTGAATTTTAGTCTGCATAGCGCCTCCACTGAAAATTTGACCTGCTAGGGTTTTGACTTTTTCTGATTTCTGACTTCATAGACTGATAGATCCTGAGAAACATCAACAACAACAACAAACATGAAATATTGAGAAACATCAACAAACATCAAACACTGAGAAACATCAACAACAATCACATCAATATAGACACAGTGTTTTGGGTATGGAAACCCCCTGATAAAATCCAAGATGGGAAAACTGGTGCAACAGTCAGATATGAAATTTTATTATGAAGATATAGAGCAATTACAATCCAGCAGATGAATACACCCAACCTAGCAAAATAGAGCCTCTGCAAAAATCACTGAGCAAACCCAACCGAAACTGTACGACCCTTTACATAGCTGTACGACCTCCTGCGTCAACAATACTGCGCTTTGGGTCAACTGTACGGATTCATACAACTCCTGTATGACCTTTGTCGCATTTGTACGACTTCCTGCTGGGTGAAGTGTGTGACCCCTGTGTTCTTCCTAATCTTCCTACGAATCCTTCGGATCAAGCTTCTTCGTCTTCTCTGCAAACTTTTCCTGTCTCATTTCCTTGTTTGTCTTTGTGTGTGTCCTCTCCATCAAATCTTCTTTTAACTCAATGGCTAAGCGAAAACCCTAACCCTCACTATGGATCAATGGATGTGATCCTCCAGTGAGGTCAATGGCCAAGATTAGATTAGCCATCACTTAAATTATTTCACTTTTCACTTTATAAAAGTGACTCCAATTAAGTCAAAATCAAATTAGATTAATTAATGTATTTTCCTAAGTCTAAACTTAGGAAAATCACATTAATACATTTGGCTTCCTGTTTAATGTCTTCTAGCATGCAAGGACACATGCAATGATAAAAGATCTTCCTTGCTGCCACTTTCTAACACTCCCTCTCAACGAGGAAGGGATTCGGTAGCAACCCCAACTTGTCTCTGAACTTCACAAAACTGTGTCTGCAAGGTGCCTTGGTGAAAATGCCCTCCACCTGCTCATCTGTCTGAATGTACTCTAACCGAATGGTTCCTTTCTATACACAATCTCTTAGGAAGTGGTACCGAAAATCTATGTATTTGCTCCAGTCATGGAACACTAGATTTTCAGATAGCCTAATGCCACTTTGATTGTCACAGTGAGCGACTGTAGCCTCTAGCTCCCACTCGAATAACCCTGAGAGAAACTTCCTCAGCGACATTCCCTCACATGCAGCCAAGCTAGATGCCATGTACTTAGCCTCGGCCAAGCTCAATGCAACTGACTTCTGCTTCCTACTGAACCAAGAGACAACCCTTGACCCAATGCTGAAGCAGCAACCTGAAGTGCTCTTTCGGTCTTCTACACATCCTGCCCTATCAACATCTATGAAGCCTACTAACTATACACTCCCACTGCGCTTAGAAACCAACCCATACTCCACTGTAGCTCTGATGTAGCGAAGCACGTGCTTTGCAGTTGTCCAATGTACTCTTCGAGGGTCCACCATGGACTAGCTCAAAGAGTTGACTGCAAAGCAAATGTCTGGCCGTGTGTTGACCAAATACATGAGCGATCCGATAAGTTGGCGATATAATGTAGGATCAAATCCGTCTGACCCCGATGCATCAATCTTCCTCCAGTTGGAAACTAGAGGTATGGACATAGGTTTGCAATCCCCATTCAACCCAAGGTCTTTCATCTCAAACTCAATTGCAAGGTTGGACTTGCAGGAGCCAATCAACCTCATCTCCTGTAAGGAAGAGATCATCTACATATAGTACCAGTATGAGGGGCACCTCACCTGACAAGAAGTACAGGTTGTGGTTTGCCTCACTTCGTTGGAATCCCATCTCCCGTAGATAACTGTCTATCCTCGAGTACCATGCCTGAGGTGCCTGCTTGAGCCCATAAAGAGCTCTCTGTAGCTTGCATACATATGTCTCCCTGTTCTCCACATCAAACCCCTCAAGCTGCTTAATGAATACCTCCTCCTGTATAACTCCGTTGAGGAAGGAAGTCTTGAAATCCATTTGATGAACACTCCAGCTCATCTCTGCTACTAATGAGATAATGGTCCAAACAGAAGAGTATCTGGCAACAGGGGAGAAGGTTTCCTCATAGTCAATACCTTCCTTCTGTGAAAAACCCTTAGCCACGAAGTGCGCCTTGTACTTCTCCACGCTTTCGTCTGTTGCATGCTTTACCTTGTAGATCCATCTGGATCCCACCACCTTTTTACCTTCTGGCCTTGGCACAACCTCCCATACCTGATTCTTCATGATTGAGTCATACTCCTCAACCATGGCCTCTTGCCACACGTCATGTTGTGCAGCCTCGAAACTGGAAGGTTTAGAGTGAATCAAATCTGTCATCAATGCCATATAGCTAAGTCTCTTTGGCAATTTGCTCCATCTCATGGAGCTCTATGGAAGAGTCACCTGCCTGGAATCCTGAATTGTGGACCTAAGCCACTTAGGTCATGGCTTAGTGTCTACCTATTACGGTTGTTGGATGTCCTCCTCCTATTGCTACTCATCCTCCAAGTCAATGACCAAAGGATTTGCTCCTCCTGACTCCTTCTGACTATCAAAACTTGTGCTCTATGTCTGTACCTGTACCTATACATGTGGCTCCTCCAATTTGACCCCCGAATCCTATGTTGGTAAGTCCATAGATCACTGCAAGGTTCTGTCCTCATCAAACTGGACATCCCTATTCACAATGATTCTCTTGCGAGCAGGAATATATACTCTGTATGCCTTCAAAGTCTCATTGTAACCAACAAGTAACCCCTTCTCTCCAAAAGGGTCCAACTTCTTCCTAGTGTCAGCATGAATGTGAAAATAGTAGACACTCTCAAATATGCGCAAGTGGCACACATCTGGTCTAGTGCCTGTGAAGACCTCCTCGGGTGTCTTTCTCCCCAAAGTTGTGTGGGGACACCTATTCTTGTTGATTTTTCCTAAGCAACATCGAGAGCCATTCTCTAGGAGAATGGATGCACTTGGTCAGTTACCAGGAATTTGACCTAGTCTGGGACTGGGGGACTCAGCCTAGGTTTGAGGACCATTCTTTGAATGAACGCACCTTGTCAATTACCAGGAATTTGAACCAGCTTGGGACTGGGGGACTTAGCCTAGGGCTGAGAGCCATTCTCCAGGAGAATGGAGGTGCTTGGTTAGTTACCAAGTATTTGACATTGAGTCATTTGATGCAGCCTGGGGCTGAGGCACCTGGTCAGTTACTAGGTCATCACAATAAGTCCTAGGGTTTGGGCACGTGATGCGCTCCTCTCCTTGATCTATAGGGTATGAGACCTTCTCCAAGGACTAGCTACCCCTGGTTGAGAGACCTAGCACCTGATCTTGGTGGCATGAGGAGATCATGATAAAGCATTTAGTCTCCTTATTTATGAAGATGTACTTTGAATGGGCATGAAGGACCCTTGAGACCACTTGCTTTGAACGCAAAATACTTGTAGGACCATCTAACCCTAGCCTTGGTCCATGAGACCAACAAGAGAAAGACCAAGTGACACAAGTCAAAATACAAAGAAGACCTTGTACCACAAAAAGATTGAAGTCAAAGGGTCAAAGATGAAAAAGAATTAAACCCTAATGTTAACTCCTAATTATGTGGGACCAACTCAAATGTTTGATAGCTTATAAATAAAAGACATTTGCAATTCATTTGAAACACTTCATCACTTGACTGAGGCAAAATTCGTGATTGAGATTATCATTCTTGCTGCTGTGGAAGGAATTTTTGTGGCTGAGTTTTTTCTTCTATTCTTTCTCTTTCCCTAGTGTGGCGGCTTCTAGCTCACTAGGGTCTTTCCCTTCACAGTATTCAGCTCATGGTGGTGACTAGAGCTGCTACAACTCTCCACAGTGGTTACACTTGACAGCAGTCGCTGTGATAACCCTCGGTTACAACGGCTCTCGGTGGGAGTCTAGGACAGTAACAGACTCCACTAGCAACTCACGGTGGTGGACTAGGGCAATTGCCATAGCTTTGGTGAAGGCCACGGGTAGCAACAGACCACTACTCCACCTTCGTCGGTGGTCTAGGGCAGCAGTAGAATGCTGCCCCAACCCTTGCTGTTGATCTTCATTGACAGGGGAAGCACTAACAGGTCACAGGCAACATATAGGAAGTCACATAACAGGTCTCGGGCAGCAGGGTGATGGTCACAAGCAGCAGTCACAGAATTCGGGCAACACATAACGAGTCTTGGGCAGCAGGGTGATGGTCACGGGCAGCAGCAGTAGGGATGCTACAGGTGTCTCGGCTTCTGCTGCTACAAGGCTTAGCAGTAGTTCACCCTCCACGTGCCAACAACATCTGGTGGCAGTAATAAGCCTGCTAGGGCTTGACTGTGGAAGATTTTTGTACATTCATCTTAGAATTCCGAGATAAATTTTCTTCTTTCATGTACAAACTCATTTAGAGGATGAATTACTAATGCTTTGGGGTTTTTGTCTTTTAAAGGTTTCCCCATGAAAAATCATGTGTTCAATTGTGTGATGCGTGGTTGACTATTGTACTTGTCTTACTGCTGTTCACTTTTTAAGTTCTATCTCTATTACAATCTGCAATTTTTAAAGAATGACATGCACATGTTAATATTCAACAGTTTTGAATGTAAACTGCGGTCTTGAATGCCTCGACCCAAAGGAATAGTGGCAATCCCTGATCAAATAGCATGGCCTATTCTTTCTCTCTGCCACTCCATTTTCCTGTGGGGTATGAGGCACGGTGTACTCCTTCTTGATCTCCTCTGATGAACAATACTCCAAGAACTCATTGGAGATGTACTCACCCCTTTTGTCCTTTTTTAATACTCGAATCTTCCTTCCTGTTTGGTTTTTTATGAGAGTATTGAACTTTTGAAATCGCTCAAAGACCTCTGACTTGGCTTTCAGGAAATAGATCCAGGCTACGCTATTGGCAACGGGGAGCGGAGCAAAAAGTGAAATTTTCTAAAGATTCCATTTCGGGAGCGTTTTGGGAGCGTTTTTTTATATAATACATATTTTAATATATTTTGATGCATATAAATTAAAAAAAACCATGTATTATGCCAAATTAGCTATAGAAAACATAGATATAACCATTTAATACACATAACATCAATCATCTAGGAGCTATGACTTGTAACATTGTCATCAAATGATCAATCATCAATAACATCAACCTTCAAATTTCAACATTTAATATTTTCCATGAACAAACTCTAACGGTCTTTTAGATAACATCAACCATGAAATGAAACAAAGCATCATAATATCATATTCAATACTAAAAAGTTGTAAGATCATAAGATGATAAGAATCAAGATGCAATCAACAATTTAAAGTTCAAACTTCAAAGTAGGCCATAATGTTTACAAAATAGGCCATAATAAACATGAAATACAAAGTACTATGATACTATCTAGTAATCTACTAAGTTTTCCTCTTTCCACGAGAAACTTCCAATTTTTTTTCTCGTGTTCTAGGTGGAATAGGAGCTGCTGGAAGTGATCGTGGAACACGAGAAGAAGATGAATGGGCCCCACGGATTGTCGGACGTTGTGAAGCTAAAGGCAAAACTCCTGCACTTGGAAACTTGTTGGTGGTTGGGGGTGGCATCTCTGATGTATGAATTGGATCACCCTCATGATCACCCAATAGTTCATCCTCCAAGCGCTCTAATGCAATGGCTCCATCCTCCACATTAGCCTCCTCTAGATTGTTGTTCCAAGTAAAAAATGTTCTATCATTCTTGGTCGCTTCACAATAATGGAACAATAGCCTCAAGTTGTAGTGCACATAAACCAAACTTTCGGCCTGTTCTATATTCAACTTGTTTCTCTTGACGCAGTGGGTGAAGTTGTAGGTGCTCCAACACCTCTCTGCAGAAGAATTATTAACAACCTGTGAAAGCACCCTCACCGCCAATTTATGCAAATATGTGGCATCGCTGCCATACATGTTCCACTAACGGATAGGATCCAACCTCTCTCGATCTTTGGTTGCATGCAAGGTACCAAAGACTTCATGTTCACTGATGTATTAGCTCAATTCACTCCGTACTTTAGCACACTCCTCATCAGGGATCAACTTGTCTAATGCAAGCATATACCCATTTTGCACCTTTGGATCTGTGTGTGGTCTTTTCCTAACTTCACCGCTAGGTGCAGGTTGGGCCAACCAAGATGGAGTGGAACATTCAAATTATCCCACCTTTTGACCACATGTTTATGAATATGGTCATACAAGATTGCATCTCTTTGCTTAACAATGTCTTTGATATGACCAAGCATGCTATCCATTTGCTCATACACCTCCCCAATCACCAGCCGATCTCTATCTGCAAAACGAATCATATTATAAATGAGCTTGGTGAACTGTAGACCATATTTAACCTATGCTTAGAATTGACTATCAAGACCGGTGTCCTCCACCTCTTGGAAGTCATGTCTATCAGACGGGCTTGGAGCTCTGTCTTTCAATCCCTGCCATGAATCACTTGAGACCATACTAGCTAATGCCTCTCTTACCTTCAAAAGCCTCCTGAAGGTGAGGTAGTAGCTAGCAAATCTAGTCTTTGCAATCTTCAATAGCTCCAACCTAGAGTGATTGCAAAAAATGGGGTGGGCCATGCTTATGATTGGTGATAAATTTTATCATTTTCTTACCTCTCTTGTACAAGCCAGCAATCCATCGATAACTAGGGTCCTTCATCTTAACAATATCACGCATCAAAAGGTTCAATGTGTGAACCAAACACCCTAACCAAAATATGTTGGGATACTTATCCTCAATGATTGCTCCTGCTGCCTTACAATTAGCGACATTATTTGTGATGACTTGAATGACATTGTATGGCCCAATTGTTTGAATGGTTTCAAGTAAAGGTTGTGCAATATTAATACTAGTCTTGTAGCGATATGAGTAGTCATAAGCTGAAAGGAAGACCGCACCACTAGCACACACACCAAGAATATTTATTAATGGATTTCCTTTAACATTTGTCCACCCATCAGATACAATGGATACCCCATAGTTGGACCAATCATTTGTAAACTTTCCAAGAGCACTATTGATTTTGGCTCTTTCCCTGCCGAGTCCCACGCTTCTAACTTTGTCATACCCAGGGCTTCTGTATCCTTTAGGGGCACCATTGATGGCTTGTACCATTTCATGCCAATAGGGTGAGCGAAGAACATTGAATGGCACACCACATGCATAGAGAAACTTGTAAATTTTTGAATCCACATAATCTCTGCAACCAAGGTCAAGGAAATCTAATAATGTGTTTCGCATATGCGAGAATCCACTAGCATGGGTGGATGATGATCCAAATCCACTACTAAACATTCTCTGTGGGGATTCAGATTCGACCTTTGATCACTTGGAATTGTTTTGAGTGGCCTCCTTCCATCTTGTATTTGTTTCTTTCTTTACCTGACACTTTGTCACATGTTTTGACTCCAATAGCCTTACCTTTGAACACATGGCATAAGTCCACACAAATGCTTTCTCACATGGGTATATGAACCTGTGTAAGTTTTATTACAATGGAGGCATGTAAACTTCGTGGTTCTACCCCCTCTCCCTCCCCCAGGCCTTGTCACATATTTCCATAAAGGTGTTGTGTCTTTTTGTTTTTGCTCCTCCTCCTCTCCATGGTATGTGCCACTCCCTATCTCTTCATCCTCATCATTGCATCCACCAAATCTACTTCTCACCACCATCATCATGAGAAGAATCAGAACCAAAAACAAAAACCACATACCCATCATGCTTCTTGATGAGAATCACTTCTTGCCTACAATAGAATGATGGAGAAGAAGAAATTGGCAAGAGTAGGAAAAAACACATACAAGATTTAAAATTTTATCATAGTGAATTAGTTTTTTTCAAAAACAAACAAAGATTGGGTTTTTAGAGCCTACCTCTTTAGCTCTTCAAAGATGGTTGAATGTCTCTATGGAAGCCTTCAATCTTCCTTTCAAGCTCTCACAAATAGAAGCTTTCAATCTCCCCTTCAATCTCCCTTCCAAGGTCCTACAAATTTGCTCTCAAACAACTAGCAAAGCCACTCAAAGCCCTACCGAGATAAATGAAAACAAGCAAATGAAGAATAGAATGAGTCCAAATGGAGTCTAATAATGTTTATAAAGACTAATTTAACCCTAGCCAATCATTAAAAAACATATTTTTTTTGCAAAATTGAGAAAATTGGAAAAAAAAATCCCGAGTGCACGGAATCGCTGAGGGAGCGTTTTTTTTGCTCAAGATTGTTGAGGGAGCGATGAGGAATTGCTTTGGGAGCGTCGCTCCCTCATCGATTCCGAGGATGGGCAGGGAACATTTTTTCCCCCCGGGAATTGGATTCCCAAAAATGCTCCTAGGATGAATCGATGAGGAATCGCGATTTCAGAAGCGATTCCTCTCGAAGCGGGAATCAAGAGTGATTTGAGGGGGTCCCTAGCAATTCCCCGCAACCTTGGATCATCCAAGTCTTCCTGGAATAGTCATCAATGAAAGTGATGCAATAATTGCAGCCACTGGGTCCACAAACATCTGAATGCACTAAGCCCAAGGTTCCCTTAGACTTGTGCTCGCTCTATGGGAAAGGATTCCTGATGTTCTTTCCCATCGCACAACCCTTATAGTGGTTATGCTTCTCCTCCTGTACTTGAGGAACTCCAATGACTGCTTGTCTCAAATGGATCAGTGCTCCATGGTGTAAGTGTGCCATCCTCCTATGCCACAGCTCACCTTGACTGTTGCTGTTGCTGACTAGAACCTTTGCAAACTCAAAGTATAGTTTGTACACCTTCCCACTCCGGATCCCAATCACCCGATCCAAAATCCTATCTAACCCCTTGGGCCTGACATACACTCTATGGTCTCGGAACTTCACCTGAAATCCCTTGTCCTCCAGGGTTGAAATGAATATGAGGTTCTTGGTCAACCCCAGAACATACAACACATTAACAAATCTGAGGGGTTTGCTAGACTCCCTCTGAAACGAAACAGTACCAACTCCCTGCGCCTGATACCGTGCATCATCACCCAACTCAACTTGGATACATGTTCCACCCTCTTGCAAGCTCTTGAAGAATCTATTATGTCCCGTCATATGACAATATGCTCCACTGCCTACGTACCAAACACTGCTGCCTGTGGTGCTTTCCATGCAAGCTATCAAACAAAAGTCTTTGTCGAAGTTTTTGTTGAACTTCTCCACCTCTGTAGATCATGCCATCTGGGTATTGTCCTTTTTCTTCCAGTCTGGGCACTGGGAGGCAAAGTGTCCTTGCTAATGGTAGATAAAACACCTAACTTTGGACATGTCAAGGTTCTTCTTACCACCCTTCTTTTTCTTTGCCTTACCCTAGCTCTTTCCTGCTAGGGCTAGAGCCTCTTCATCCATAATCTGTGGGGCACTGCTGGATGAACTTGAACCTTGACCCATGCAGGTCTCCTCCTGCACAAAATCATTCCACAATCTCTCCCATTCAGGGAGCTTCCCCCTAGCCACTACGCATTTGACAAAGGTGTCCCATGGCTTAGAAAAGCCATTGAGAGCTATACGAACTAGCTCCTCATCCTCAGTCTTAGAGCCAACTGCTCCAAGCTCGTCTCTGATCTGTGTGAGCCTTGTGAGATAAGGCACCACTCCTTCACCCTTGGCCATCTTGGTACTGTGCATCCTCTCCTGCAACACCATCTTCTGGTTTTCGTTCTTGCTCTAGTAAAGTCCTTCCAAAGCCTTCCATATTTCCAATGTGGTCTTCTTCCTAGAAAGGTGAGGGACTATGTGGTCCTACACCCCATCCAAGATGATCAACATAGCTCTGAAATTTAACTTCTTCCACTGTGCCAACTTTGCCAGATCTGTGGGCTCAACCTTCGTGGAGTGAATGTGCTCCTCTACATTATTGACATCCAGGATCCTTGTGATCCTTTCTTTCCAAGTAGGAAAGTTCTGAGTTACTTGGAGTCTATCCTCGACTCTCAACTGCACGACCATAGTGAAGTGTACCTGTCAAACCCTATATCTGAACTCTAGGTTTGCATCTTCAATAGATATGCCCCTGATCTATCAATATTAATGCAATTTCTCAAATTTAGCTCAACTGAGCTTTGATACCATGTAAATTTTCCTTTAAAACTCAAACTAGGGCTAAACAGTATATATTTAATTTCTACTAATAACCACATATGAGTTTCTTTTACTAATAATGCATCAGAAAGTAAATGCTATGAAACATCAACAACAATCACATCAATATAGACACAGTGTTTTGGGTATGGAAACCCCCAGATAAATCTCAAGATGGGAAAACCGGTGCAACAGTCAGATATGAAATTTTATTATGAAGATATAGAGCAATTAAAATCTAGCAGATGAATACACCCAACCTGGCAAAATATAGCTTCTGCAAAAATCACTGAGCAAACCCAACCGGAATGGTACGACCCCTATGCAGCTGTACAACCTCTTGCGTCAGCAGTACAACCCTTTGCATCAACTGTACGAATCCATATGACTGCTGTACCTCTGTTGTTGTACGACCTCTGCCGAATTTGTACGGCCTCCTAATGGGTGAAGTGTACGGCCCTTGTGTTTTGCCTGATCTTTCTCCGAATCCTTCGGATCAAGCTCCTCGTCTTCTCTGCAAACTTCTCCTGTCTGACTTCTCTGTCTGTCTCTATGTGTGTCCTCTCCACCAAATCTTCTTTTAACTCAATGGTCAAGCGAAAACCCTAACCCTCACTATGGATCAATGGATGTGATCCTCCGGGGAGATCAATGGCCAAGATTAGATTAGCCATCACTTTAATTATTTCACTTTTCACTTTATAAAAGTGACTCCAATTAAGTCAAAATCAAATTAGATTAATTAATGTATTTTCTTAAGTCTAAACTTAGGAAAATCACATTAATACATTTGCCTTCCTATTTAATGTTTTCTAGCTTGCAAGGACACATGCAATGATAGAAGACCTTCCTTGTTGCCTCTTTCTAACAGTGATAAGTCAGCCATCAAAGAAATTATGGGTTTCCTTCCTCCTGAGGATCACTACAAGGTAAATATTGACAAGCAGGGGCCTTTCTGGAGAGATTAGGGATGGATATTTAGGAAATCACTTCAATAGTATGATCAAAAGAAACCTTACTCTCTTCTGCATTGAAAGCATCCTTTATCTCCTGTTCTGAACACTAGATGGATGTTTTTTGACCCCAAGGCTAGATGGATCTCCCGGTTGGATTATGTTTGGTCGCTCCGACTGAACTACAAGCTCCGAGTCTTTGCTTGGTTAGTTATATACCAAGGGATGCCCTCCAATTCCTGTCTTACCAAAAGAAGGTTGACAGATGGCCTGTGCTCTTGTTGTAGCTGCTCAGAGACCTTGAAACGTATTTTATCAGACGGCAAATTTGCTAGATCATGCTGGCATTGATGCATGACTGACATTTAGTGTTGCAATGGGACAATTTCATTGGCATGCAGCTCTTCTTGGTGACTTGAGGTCCTTGGTATTGTCTCAGTTCTTGGGCATTTGGGACTGCCTCTGGATTACAGCTTTATTTACAATATGGAAGTTAAGTTGCAAATATTTCTTCTCTGATGAGGTCAGTTCTGTCCAATCTTTTTGTCACCATTGGCAAGAAGAGGTATCTATGCAATTCTCTGCCAAAGGCGGTATACCTCCTAATTGGGGATTCTACAGAGTCAAATGCTTTAGCTTATTCTTAGTTTATTGCTGTCCTAGTTGCTCTTAGGAAGAGGATATGAGATATCGCTGTATATACCCTTCCGTTTTTTGCTTTATTGCTTTCAGCTTTCTTGTAAAATTTCACCTGTAATAGGTGTATTTTAAATGTTTTTGACAATTTCTTGGGGATTTCTCAGTGATTTCTTAATATCAATATATAATATATTATAAGTTTTAACCAGCTTCAGGTTGTCAATGGCATATACCATTGGGCTTTAAAGATGTTAAAATCCAGTATATATGTAATTCATTATTCTGTTTTTAACTGGTACAGAGTCATAACCTTGTCAAGTGGAGCAGATAATATGAGCATAAAAATCTTTTTTTTCGCTTCCCATATCATTACAATGATTTAATTGCTACATGAGTATAATCGTTGTTGGTTTTCTGTATAGGTTTCTTGATCTATGAGTTATTCACAATGTTGATAATTTCATAGGAACTAATGGTTCAATTTAGCATTCTATATATTAAGTTTGCATTGCTACTACTAGGTTTAGGTTTAATCTGGCTTAACATGTGGTCTTTAATAAACTTTTTCAGCCAGCTTCACCAACTACATTGGGAAAGGAGATGGCAAACTTTTGTTTCAGACTAGCTGATCAGCGACGAAAAGTTGCTGAAGTGAGATTACTAGGAAAAATGGCTGGTGCTGTAGGGAACTATAATGCCCATCTTGTAGCATACCCAGATGTTCCTTGGCAGAAGGTGGCAGAAGATTTTGTAACTTCTCTTGGAATAGGCTTCAATCCATATACAACACAGGTGATTTTAATTGATCTCTTTCCATGCTCTTTTCTAATGAAATCAATTTGTAGTCGCCTTCATGATTTGCATTTGGATTATTTCTACACTTACAGGTTAAATAGTAGATTTCTTTTCCTTTGGACAATAAATAGCTAGTTCTGTCTGCTGTTATAAACTTAAGTTGCCTTTGCCTACACTATATTTGTGCTTTGATGATGGCTTTCTAATTAATACAGAAGGTTCCCTCTTCTGATGCTTTGGTGTATCACTTTACAGATTGAGCCTCATGACTATATTGCAGAACTTTTCGATGCAATTGTGCGGTTTAACAACATTTTAGTTGGATTTGATAGAGATATATGGGGTTATATATCCTTGGGTTACTTCAGACAGGTATGGAGAGTCTTCGCACTGTTTGGGTTTTGTATTCTTGCCAAACAGCTGCAATTTCTTTAGTGAAAATTGTATTTTCAGATTGACATCCAGATTTTTGTTGAATATTTTATGCAAGGGTGGTTTGCTGTTTGTCACTTACAAATGTCTTTTTGATAAAGTCCCATCTAAAGTTTGTTACAATTTATGTAAATGTAGCAAGTTAAAGCTGGTGAAGTTGGATCTTCAACCATGCCCCACAAAGTCAATCCTATCGATTTTGAGAATAGTGAGGGTAATCTAGGACTTGCTAATGCAATTTCAGGCCACCTCAGCTCAAAGCTACCAATTTCGCGCTGGCAGGTAATATTCAGCTTGATTCATGTGTCATTTATTATTTTGCTTTGTATTATTTCTCAAGTTCTTGTAATGCCAGTGAACTTTAATTATGGATCCATGGTTGCAAGTATAATTTGAGTTTAATGTTACAAAGCAGAGCTTATAATGAGCCTTATCTTGCATAGAAATGACCTTTTGCAGCAATGAAAATTAGTTGCAGAAGTTTTATTTTAGAGTTGTTTTTTGTTTGATTGTTTCAGCGTGACCTGACTGATTCAACTGTACTTCGCAATCTTGGTTCGGCACTGGGATACTCTCTCCTTGCATACAAAAGTACATTGAGAGGGATCACTAAACTAGAGGTAACTATCTTCAAAATGGACATATGGGTTAGGGAACATACTACTTTCAGAAATATAATTTTCACTGTTACAATCTTGAGTTTCTTACGTTGTTATTTCTCCTGTATTGATGGCAGCTCTATTGAAATCTTTTCTTTTTGAATTTTTATCCACCATGGCTCAATTGCTAATAGCAGTAAGAGAGCAGATTTGTGATAGCACTTAGAAATATCTTTGGGTATGATTTGGTGTAACCCAAAAGATTATCCAAAACCATGGAGGATATACATCATATTTCAAGACACGTTTCTCAGTGCTATCCATGAAAATAAAATACTTGTAATACAGAACCAACATAGACACTCATAAAGGTACCTGAAGTTTGGCCTCTGAAAACCATAAAGTACAAAATTGTCACAATCAAAGAGAGATAAGATAAGATAAAGATAAGGTAATTTTATTAAGGCCGAATGAGTGGCCACAATAGTAGGTCAATGGGACTCAGAAGTACAACTAGTGTAAGCATATGGAGGGAATGCAAAAGCAACTTCCAACACACAAAGAACCAATGTGCTAGAGAGATCAATAATAGTAAAATTTTAAAGCTAAAATTTACTTAGTGTTAGAGAGATCTTGAATATCTAGGGTTTTTGATTAAAATTTGACTCATAAATTTAAAATAAAAACCACCACTTCAAGATCTTTTCAAACACTGAAGTATCAATCAAACACATGGGACACATATATTTATGGTCATAAGGCAAGACAAAACCCCAACTCCGGGGAAAATTTTAGAAGAAGAAAGTTTTATTTAAGAAGAGTACTCAGAAATTTTCCATCAACACATGATTTAATTTCTTCAGCCCTCACTGACAGAATTCCACTAAACTGGAGCAGCTAACAAAATATCTCGAAATTTGTGCCAAATAATAGTTGTATGGCCCTCACATGTGCTGTACGACTGTACTTTTTTGTTGTACTTTTCTGCCTCGAAAATTGTGCCACCTTGCCAAAAATCAATGCTGCTGTACAGCCTGTCAGTCTGCAATAAATGTGACATCACTGCCTTGGGAAATGTGCCCACAAATGCTGTTGTACAGCCTGTCCCTCTGCTATTGTATGGTCCTTCTGGCTTCCTTGGAAAGTGTGTTGTAGCTCATTGGGAATGGTGCCACTGCTGCTATGGTATCTCTTCTCTCTTCACTTTCTTCTTCCTCTCTCTTCATTAATGGTGTATCTCATTTGTCCTCTCTCTCTTTGTTTTATACTTTAAATTTTGTAACTACTTATCTTAACCACCTAATCTAGGGCTATGGTTTATTTACAAAATCAAGGGCCATCATTTAATGCACTCACTTTTAATAATTAATTCACTTTAATTATTAAATAGTCACTTAAGTGAGACCCATTCTATAAAGTACAAAACATCACTTTATTTATAGAACATTCACTTATTACATAAATATACAAAGGGCAAAGTCTAAGTCCTCATCACACCCACACCAAAAATATGAGTGAGGACCTTCAGAGTTATTTTTCAACAAACTAATCAAACTGAATGCTTTGGATCCACTGAATAAGAATGATCATCAACTGGAAGCTCGTCATCTGCTGATCTCAAAGTAAAGGACTCGCTCAAAGATATGCTCAGGACTGCTTAGGAACAGTGGTAGCCCAACTACTATATATGTGACAATAGTACCAAACTGGTCAACTTGGCCGAGTCCCAACCTAAACTGACCGAGTTATCTAGAAAGAAAAACTACTTTGTTCAATTACTTAGTATATACGACAATACTAAATGGTAATGTTAAATTTTTAAAGTAAAATGATAGAAAATGAAAGATAAGGAGAATGTCACTTAAAGATAAAAAGAATGCCACTTTTACTTAAATTTTTAACATTACCATTAATTGTTTTAGGATGTTTGAGAGTGGTTCCAACCTCATCATACTTCATATGCAAAAAGTAGAATTTTAGATCCCATTCAAATTTCAACAGACTTGACAATTTTCAGGATTGCAAAGTTTCCACCAAATTCTATCATGTATGAGGGTATGGGATTGGCATTTAAAGAAGCACATCAACCCCTCTATATCATAGTTACATATATCGTGTCGGCGAATATATCGCCGGGGGTCCGGAATGAAACTTATCGGCAGCAACGGCGAAAATATCGGCAAATGTCATTTCGCATTAAAAAATACAAAAATAAACATTTTTTTCAATTTTTTTAAACATCTAAAGCAATAACAACATCAAATAAACACATTTCCACATAAATATTAAAATACAACTCATATATAAGATGCATAATATGTCAAATAGTGGATCATGATCATATATCGACTAGAAACTGAAAATACTGAAATATGTTCTTGATGGAATGATAGAACATCACATCAAATGATCAAAATAAATGTCTCTCAAGAGATGAATCATCATGAGTCATGACTCATGAGGCATGTAGAATCATAGTGTATAGAGTCTAGAGTCTAGACATAGGACACCAACATAGTATGATAGTATAGTACAATGATAAAAATAGGAATCAAGTCATCGACTCCCTGAGGATGATCCTCTAATCAATCTACCCCTTTTACGGGTCAAGGGCACTGGCTGTGGCACCACTCTTCCTCTAGAAGCAGTAGGTGCCGGTGGTCGTGGCGGTGGTCCAGATGAGCCTGGGGTGGAACTAGAACCTCCAACTGCTCGAGTAGATGTTGTGGATGAGGGGGAGGCGAATGTGAGCTGTCTCACTCTCCTCCCAGTCCCAACTGTATGACTCTGTAG
>LPNX010024660.1:25519-49001 GCA_001517045.1 Pseudotsuga menziesii | reverse complement strand
ATGTGTCGGAAAATATCGCGATAAATTGGGGCCGATATATCGCCGGGGTTATTAAGTCGCGATATATCGCGATGTCGGCGATATATCGCCGATATATGCAACTATGCTCTATATCCCTTAATGTTGGTGGTGTTCACTGTTGATTGTTGAACTCAAGCAAAATCACTTATTAAGCATGGGAATCTTTTTCTCCCTTATTTTAACAATTGGATTAGGAAGTTTCATCAAAATTGTACGATGTTTAGTCATTTACTATTGCCCTTGGAGGGTCAACTTTGATATATATCTCCATTTCCAAAATTTGTGGGGCTCATGTTTCAAATGTGTCCCCGTTTCAGAAACTCGTCTTTGTTTCCTCGTTTCATGCAACTTAGAATCTAACCCTAAAGCTATAAGATGAACCCTAACCTCATGCTTCTAGGCGTTCATCTACTACTACTACTACTGCAGTTGTAGATGACCTTGAGGAGTTTGAGCTTGAGCTAGATGATGATGCTATTGCCTATGTCATTGCTAGTCCTGATTTTAGTTCTACTTATAGTTCTAGCAGTGGTGATGAGTTTGATGATTGATCATGTTGACCAATGACATGTATGATGTAGTGGTACCATAGCATGTTGTTTTTTGGACTCTGTGAGCCATTTAGGCCTCATTGATTATGTATTTTGTTCCAGAATTCAAATATGTATTGCACAATACATTTCATGCCATTTTGATATATTGACTCTTATATGCTATATGCATGAGAAGACTTTGGATATTTTGTCTCTAATGCTTTGGAATCATGGATTAGAATCTTCAAAATATTGTTTTTCTTTAAAATTTAAATATTTTATGTATTTTTGAGTAATCGAGTCATTAAATTCAAATCGGCGAAATCATTGCCAATTCATTACTGATTCTGAGTTGACCCTCGACTGATTTCAAGTCTGAGTCCGAGTTTTAAAACATTGAGTGTGATACTGTGTTCAATGCCGTTTTGCACATGATATTCCTCTAGCTTTTTTAATGTCATCAAGTTCTGTTTTCTCAAAATCAAAAGGACTATTTATTAGCAATTCTTTATACTCAGAATGACTGCAATTTCTTTCTGGTTCTCAGTTAAGACTTTCATGTCTCATGAAGTCTTAAAGATATTCATTTTTCCAGAAAATAATGTCCAGTGCTTTGGATTATCAAGGCACACCATAGTTCATTTTCTGCCCTCCTGTAAAAATTGACAATGTTGTTCATATTGTTTTCTATTTTTCTGGGTAAGAAAATTAATATGATCTTTAATAATATCTATTAAATTTCTTGTAGTTATATGATGATCAATAGGTCCTTTATTTTCACTGTTTTTACGGCATTTGAGCTTTTTCTCAGTTAGCCATAGTATAATTGCAGGTTAATGAGCATCGAATCAGTGGGGATTTGGACCAAGCTTGGGAGGTTCTTGCAGAGCCGATTCAAACAGTAAGACTTTTGCACTTTGTCTGAATTTGGTTACAATAATAAGTCAAATTTCAATTCATTTTGAGCTACACTTAACAAAGCAACTAAATTCTTTGAAGAATATGTATTTGAACATTATCTGTGGAAGTTAAGGGTTCTAGTCACTCTCTGGTCTCTCAAGTTATGACTGCAAAATACTCTGCTTGTTGATTTCTGCTTTTGTTCAGACTGTTACAAGATTTCAATTCTGTTAATTATCTGCGTTTGAATTCATCTGATTTGGACAGTAAAGGCATTGCATCATTGAGCATGCAGTCGTTCCTTTCTTAATGATGTTTGAAATTTAGAATATATACTTATTAATGGATTCCAGGATATATTTGGGATCTAAGATAAGAACATAACCAATTATTGACTACTTTCAAGATTTGTGGAGATAATGGGAGTGATATCTTTTAAAAAACTTAAAACTTGCACTACAGAACACATGTAAATACTGGTTTAGTGCTTATTAAAATTGAGACCAAGTTTCACAGGCCTAACCTTTCGAATGTTTAAATCCCAACCTTTTGGTCTTTAACTCCAAAATTGATAAGGAGATTCTGTTAATGCTATTATTTTGCAAGCCTTGGTGGCTGGCAGACTTTGATTTGGTGAATTTGTTATGCTAATAATGCACCAATTCAGGGATTTTGCAATGTTTATAAATTGGGTTTTTGAGTATCTGTGCCTGGGGTTTGTGTACCCTAAAATAGGAACGTCTTCATCTTGGCTATGTCCAAGACATGTTTCAATTTTACATCCACATGATACACAGATCTGCAGTGAATGACTTTATCCTACAGCTAAAACTGAAGACTGAAACACCATATCTGCAGAAACAATGGCGCTGAATGGAAAACTCAGAAGTGCAGATGCTACATATCAAGAGATGGGATCAACCCTACATAAAGTAGAAACTGATCTAAGAAATACACAACATTAATGTAATGGACAGAGAGCTGGAATTTTGTAACAACAGTGACATTCTTCTCCTTAACACCAAAACAAATACTACAAAACAGAATTGCTTCTCTCAAGCACACACTAGCAAGCCTCAGTCAGTGAACTACTCAATCTTGTATGCCCTCCTCTCCTTTATATAATAGAAGCAGGAATGAGGCTACATAGTAATGGCTTCAATTGGAGCGCTCCATGTCCCATGGAATCTCGCATAGTGGAGCACCCAAATCTATGCTAAAGATAACTTCTAATCAATCAGCCTTTCAGAAAGGAATAATGCAGTACTTGTACAAGAATCTCTCTTCAAAGAACGCAGCTTACGTAGCAGCTGTAAGTCCTGTCATAAGTGCCAGGGATTCTTTCTTGACATAGTGTGCCGTAGATATGTAAAGGAGTCTGGCATAACTGTAACATAAGCTCTATCTTACATTGCCAAAAATATAAAGTAAAATTTGCTCATGAGAAGAAGAATATTCCCCTAGTGTAGCGTGCCCAACCATGAGGGGCACAAGTTGGAGCAAGTTGCAACAAGGAAAAACTAACACTCATTTTCAAGGAAGTTGGTATCCTCCAACCTGAGCTTCTTGTTACCGTCTAGGTTGCATCTAGTCAGACTTTCAGTGAGCCGCCAAAGATGAACAAATACTTGTTCAATTTTAGAGTTCAGAAGTCCATTCAGGCCTTCATGGCCCTTTTATTTTTTGTACAGCATGTTCACCCCTTCGGGGAAGTTGTAATAAATGTGCTAGCATGAGTATTTTTTTGTAAATGACTTGGCTTCCCAAGACTTAAACGTCAATCCGATCATTCCAAGTTGTTTTTTCCCTTGTCAATTATGCAATGCTGAATAAGCGATGTATAATTTTCGAGTTTTTCTCCACTCCAAAACTGGAATGGTCGTCTTGGCGGCTAGGACTTAGGAGGTTATTAAAGTTCACGTGTCAATGTATATGAGTGTGCTAGGCATCAATATTGTGTCGTGTGGACATGTACTAGGCCCCCCTAGAGTTTCGTCAGTTTCCGAAAGAAAAAAAAAAATTCATTTTTTAAGCCATTTTTAATGGTTTAATTAAAAATTTTCAAAATGTAATAATTGGTGGTTTTGGAGTCCGTTTTTGGCGTGGGGATGCTCATTTTCACACTCAGAGTAACATCTTTACCCCGGTGGCCATTTTTCATGAGTTTCGGGCAGCTATATTGTACCGCAAGGCATTATTTGGCTAACGAAGCATCAAAATGGCACTTAAATGCTAAAATGCATCATTTTGGCATAAGTCAAAATATTTTAAAAAGTAAAAAAAAAAAAAAAATTAATGGTTAAATGGTGATGGGGCATGGTGGTCCCCATGATGTTGACCTCATCACATGAGTAAAGCTTTCAAAGTATGGTTATAATGGAGGCAACGAGTGTTTTGAAAGGGGGTGACATCAAGTTGGAATGAAAGCGCTAGCTTGGTGTGTGATGTTGCGCTAGCTATGGAGTGGACCCCCCTTTATATTTATATCTTATCAAAACTTTGGATGTGTTAAAAACTATACCATACATTCAAAATTTGGTTTGATTAAAGGGTAGCGAATGGTTAGTTAGAGGATGACGTCAAGGCTCAAAAGGAATCGCTAGCATAATGTTGCACTAGCTATGGGCTTGACCCCATTCATGTTTATCACATCAAAATGTAAACATTGTTTAAATATTTGGTATACCATATGCTATCAACAACATATTGGAGCTCACGTCATATTGGAGTCGTACATTCGCGTGAGGTGTGAAGCTTGCGATTTGGAGTTGGGTGAATTGGACTTGGTAGGTGAGTGAGGTCGCCTACCTCATTTGAGGTGGCACATCCTCCATACCAAGTTCCAACACTTCAATTGAACTTAGAGGTCACCGCATTGATGCCTTGGATCACTCAAGCTCAACTGAGCTTGATCTTCAGTGTTGGTGGTGCCCCCCCTGGGCCTGCTTTTGTTATAAATAAAGCTTTGCTCTCCTCTTTCAAACTAATTAGAGTTTGCTGAGCAAAGCCTAGAGAATTGTAATTGTTGTACTATCTTTTGATATTGAGAAATAAAGAGGCTTTGGAGGTCCATGTTGTGTGATGCTATCAATTGAGTGGATGTATTATCTCGATTTCATGAGGTAACCTGTATTTGTTTTTTTGTGCACTTGCTTTATGAAAATCTAGCCTACTGGTAGGATTGGTATCAATTTTGTAGGAAGGATTGCTAGAACTTGTTTGATCTAGTTAATCTCTTATTTGGAGTAAGTTAGAGATTCAAGATTTATATGTATCATTTGTTTATTCTCATATTGTCTTGGTTTCTATCTTGTTCCATTTCTAGAGTTAATGGGTTGTGTGCAAGTATGTTGCTAACTGCAGGTTATCTAATTTGAAGAAACAAAGAGCTTGCTTGCTCTTGTTCTTTCAGATCTCTTACGGAAGATCAAACCCTCGGTGTCCCACGCGTCTAAACCTTCAAAGTCTTCTTTGCTCAAAGATCCAAGCTGCTCCTCTCTTTCTCTTTATACCTTCTCTACTTTGGGTACTTTTTTAATTTGCAAATCAAATCAGAACTATCATTTTAAAGGGTTAAGATCACATTTAGATCTAGTTCCTTTGGAAAATGCAAATAGATGCTAGCTATTCCATAAAGAAGTTTCATATGCAAGCTAGATCTAGTATATAGATTCTTTTGTTTCTTAGCTACTTTCTTGTTAAGATCTAAAGGCTAAGATAAAAGTTTCATTTTTCTAATATTTGAAAAGTCAAATTTCGCAAGATAAGAATGCCTTCCATTGGCTGCCCGAAAACTGAGCCAGGATCTACAAAAGGACTTGTCCTTTTGTGTTATTTTGTTATTTCCTTAAACTAGTTTGACGTAGTATATTTTTTAGATTTTTCGGAGATTGTTCGAAGACACTTTGAAAGTGTTTTTGAGCATCTTTTGTATTTGATTGCTTGTTGATTTTTTTTCCGGTATAACAAAAAGAAGAAGGAAGCGATGGTCGTTTTGTGGGAAAATGAACCATTAAGAGCTCAATGGAGTTCCCCTTTCACCAAAAGTCTTTTCTTTTCGGTTGTTGTAAGCCTTTAGATCCAAACTATAAGGACCAGAGTTCACTTTTATTTCATGTTTGCAAGATTGTAATAAGGCTTGAAGAGGCTCGTCGAAGCCCGGTCCCCATCCCCCTGGGGGATTTGCATCAATGTCCTTTTTGGTGGTTTTTATGTTGTTAGTGTAGTTTGCTGCTTTCTTTCACTATTTCAGTGTTTATTTAAGTTGTATTCTTGCAAAGTAATATGAATAATTACCCACTGCACTATACCGAAGTACCATAAGGGAAAAGATTTGAGCAGTGTAGTAATTAAAAAAAACTTCAATTTTTATGCATTGTTGAGTTTAAAATAAACCCCCTGGCTTTCCCGAGTACATGTTCATGGATAAAGGATTTCCCGAGTACTGAATCTCGAAAGAGACTCCTGGGATTTACTCTTTTTAATCAGAAAAATTTGCTCAAAAGCATTTAAAACTTACAAGGCCTTCATCCTCAAATGCTCTACTTCCACTACAACTTTGTCTGATCAGTTGGTGGTATCAGAAAAAGGTTTAGGTGACTAGTAATTAGTCTAACGTTTAATCAATCTCCCTGAACAACGAAAATCCAGCATTGCGTTTTGCTATGTGTGGGGAAATTGTACAGAGGAAGTGGGAACTGCTGAAAAGCGACCATGGGGCCCCGTTAGGCTACATCCTTGTTGGTATAGTGTTGAACATCTCACCGTGACTCCATTCAGCCCACATTTCTTCATGTGCTACCACACTGTGTGCGTCTAGACATATTCCCTATACCTTCGTGGTATATCGAGAATCCCCCTCCCTGGTAATAATCCAGATCATTACCATATTAATAAAACCGATCAACAATTAACCCACTCCTTAATCAAACTCATCTAATAAATCTTAAAACTTACCAACAAGACACTGCAATACTTTCATTGAGACCACAACAACAACCCTTATACACAAGCACTCCATATTCAATTGGCATTGGTCTTTCACATTTTTACAGTTAAATCAATTTCTGCATATTGTCATGAATGGTGTTTGAATTATCAATGTTGCTATTATTATAATTCAGTTGCAGTAACTCATTGCTAAGGTTTTAATTCATTTCACATTAACTCCTAGAATTAATCATCTCTTTCATAGCGTAAAAACCTTAGATTTTACTTATCATAGGGACTACCCCCCTTGGCTTCACTAGGAGTTTCTATAGATGGAGGAACCGAGTATCAGGTGACAGCACTTAGCTCGAGATTGCCCCCAAGGTCGCACCCAGTGGCTTGAATATTTCTGCCACATTACCCGAGGTGTGAATTAGGCGGCAACATTTTGGCACCATTGCCGGAGATAAATCTTTCTATTCCTGGAATAGGATTTTTGAGTTTTCATTCTTGTTTTCGCTTTGTTTGATGAATGTTTTAGTTCAATAAAGTTACTTAGATCATTTGGCGACTCCACTACCTTTAATTTTACCAAGGCATTCTATAAGAAGAAACTCTGAAGGCTTGCTTCAGTTCTCATTCCTGAGCCTGAAAAGGTTTACCATAGGAGGAAAAGCAAGCTAGCTTCTCGTAAGATCCTTGACGATCTTTCATCTGAGTCAATCTTAGATATTCACCTTTTATTTGTTGATACTTCTCAATCAAATAATTCACATAGTACCATGGGTACTTTGTTTAAACCTCTGGATTATTCTGCCGTAATTGGGCAACCTCATAACATCCTAGATAAATCCATTGAGAATGTTCCATCTTTTTATGGAAACGATGCTATAATTGCCAAGTCTCATTCGTTGGCTTTTTCACAGTGCTACAATAAATGGTGTCACAACGTTAACCATGAAGATGTAAAGATGAGGTTGTTCGTCTTATCTCTTGAAGCCGATGCCTTTGAATGGTTCACCTCCTTGGACGACAATGGTATGAAGACCTTCAAGGAATTTGAAACTGTTTTCAATAAGGAGAGTTTAATAAAAAGTTCAGTGACATGGTGGGTAGACTCCATGCTGATATTAAACTATCAGATGCCTCACTTCTCATATATTACACGGAAGCTTTCGAGGGAGAAATGAGGTACCAACTTAGAGACAAAGAGCCTGATGACTTGAAGAAAGCCATGGAAATAACTAAGAAGATAGACAGAAACATGCACTCAGCAGGAAAGTCTATTATCCTAGGATTTGTTAGAGGCACCGCATCATCTTCCAAACCACATGATTCCAAAGGAAAAACAATATAACCTAAAGAAAAAGATGAAGGCAAGGAATCAATGAAAGAGGTAGCTGACATGATGAAACAAATGATGATAAACTGTATTTCCCAGATGAATGTTATGCAAAATATGATAAACAACATGGAAAAAGCACAAGTTTCTCAAAATCATAAGAGTTTCCAACCTAGACAAAACTAGGAGTGGAAAAAGAAATATCCTCCCTATGAGCAGAGACCTCCAAATCAACTTGAAACAAACAACATGGTGATTGATGAGGTTCCTCCCTATTGTCGGCCTTGTGATGAACTTCAAGAAGAATCTTTTTGTCCAAAATTCTACTACATTATGGAGCAAGAACAAATGGAAATGAATAACTTTGTAGGACATCCTAGAAGTCATGACTACATAAACAATGTAGGTCAAGTTTATCATATTTCAAAAGAAAAATGGAAGCAAGCTAAGGACTACAATCAAGAATCTACTAAGATTTTTTGTGAAAAGCCTTCACCTGAACAGATTATGGAGAGGTACAAGGGGGTGGTTTATCAGAGAAAGAAAAAACATGATCCCAACCAAGTCAAGTTAGCATATGCCAAAGATAAAAACTCCTCCCCCTTTAAATCTAAACATTGATTTGGGTAGCTGGTTATCAAGTGCTAGGATTTTTGTCCCTGTGATTGAGATCCTCAAAATTCCAAGTCAATGAGATACTTTCATGAAAACCTTAGCAGAACCTGAGGAAAACATAGTTGAAAAATCTGAGGAATTAACTACCGAGAAACCTAAAGAGAAACTAGTCAACTCAAAAGAAAATGAGAAGGATAAACCTAAAGAAGATTTGTCCAAGAAACTGAGTAACTTCAATGAAGATCTCCCCATCATCTTGCATAGTAGGGATCCTAATAAACAAGACCATCCTGCTTCTACATTTCTTTGATTGCAAAGAACAAATTGTTGCACAATTGCATGCTTGATTCAAGTGCATCATCAAACATCATGACTAGAAAAGTCGTGGAACAAATGAGCTTAACTGTCTCAAGCCATATCAGAATGTATTTGCCATGGATTCAAGAGAAATCGATGCCGTGGGTATAATCCTAAATTTCCAAGTCAAACTAGCAGCGTACCCTAACATAGGTGTAAACATGGACATATTGGTCATAGATGTGCCTAACAGATGGGGAATGTTGTTATCAAGAAAATGGGTTGTTTCCCTAGGCGGATCTATTCAAATGGACTAGACTTATGCCATGCTTCCTGTTTCTGAAGATGCACATGTCAAGTTATATAGAGAAAAGGAAAGGAAATATCATGTAGAAGATCCTGATGATCCAAATAAAGGACCGAGTCCGAGTTTGAGTCACCCGAGTTTTAAAACATTGATTATAAGCCCAACTATGACAGTTGTACTCGACAAGTATCTCATGAGTATTTGTTTTACCAAGAAAGATTTAGATCCTTATAATCCAAATCTTTTGAAGTTTTTTCACTTGATAAAAATCCTCTGAAGCAGTGAGCTTTTCCAAGGACAACTGCCCTAGTCAAGATGTTTCCTTAGCCCTTGGTCTATTACATCTCACTTTGGGTTACCATGGCCATGTGTCAAGTCAATCCTAGGTAGAATAGAGTCTTTTAGGAGTTTCTCTTGCACTTGGTCATGACTATTAAGGTGTGTTGGTGATTAAAACATAAGTTGGATGGTTAGAGGTGCCTTTTCCTAACTCAAACTTTGGGTTTTATCATTACGTTGTATTTCTTAATTACCTTTTAAAACCCATGGTCCCATTGCTCCTTTCTCATGTTAGACACTCACCATATTTTTATGTAGTCTCATGTATATCCATGCATGCCACCTCAGACACCTTTAGACCCTAGTGCCCTCATGTTTGATCACTCAAATTGACATGCATGGTCTTCCTAGAAGTTTTTGTTGAATTTTCTTTAAAATTGTTTAGATGATATCTTTAAAACAATTAGCCACTAGAAGATCACTGAAAGAACAACATGCACAAAAACATAAGAACACAAGAACACAGATATTTTCCTCGGGGAAACCACAAGGGAGAAAACCCTGCAAAACTTCCTCAGTATAGAACTCAACCAGTGCAATGTAAAACTTAGACAACAGCTTCCTCCTTTCTGGTGCGCTACCACTTCTCTCTCTTGCTAAGAACAACTTGAGTGAGTGAGTACAAATGAAGGGAGGTGCCTCCTATTTATATTCTTCTGTTGGCTTGACCTCTAACTTAGTGGGGCTGACTTCACTAGCTGTCAAGGCCGACTTGTCCAACTGGACATTACAAATAACATTTATTATAATGACACTTGGGTACTAATGACCTGACTTACATCCGGAGATTTACATTGCTTCTTTTAATGACTTTGTCAAGACCAAACTCATCTCCCTAAGGAGGAATACAATACTACTTGGAATATCTTCCGAAGTTACAATAAATTAACACTCCCTCTTAACTAGGAAGGTATTCAACATCTGCTACTACAACTGCACAACTGTCTGGTGAGACTCTTTATGTCATAGGAAGTTTTGGAACATTTGTCTAACATTTTCATCATCGATCTCAGCTGGAACATCTTCCGTAATCTTCATCTTGTAGTCTTCTTCTTTCGTACATTCTCGAACATCTTCCATTTGTCTTTGCCATCTTTTGGGTCTTCTTCTTGTAGTCTTTGTCTTTCGTATATTCTCGAACATCTTCTATTTGTCTTTGCCATCTTTTGGATCTTCTTCTTGTAGTCTTTGTCTTTCGTACATTCTCGAACATCTTCTATTTGTCTTTGCCATCTTCTAGATCTTCTTCTTGTAGTCTTTGTCTTTCGTACAACTTCGATCATCTTTTATTTATCTTCTACTTGAATCAACTTCTGGGCTTTCTTCCGTAACATCAGTATGTGAATACTGAATCTTCTTCTGTCATATCAGTATGTGAATACTGAATCTTCTTCTTGCCACATCAGTATGTGACTACTGAATCTTCTTCTCTGAAAAAATCAGTATGTGAATATTGAATCATCTTCTGTCATATCAGTATGTGAATATTGAATCATCTTCTGTCATATCAGTATGTGAATACTGAATCTTCTTCATTTCTATTATCTGCAATATCTGTGTAAGGATATTGACAACATCAACAATCATCATCAGCTTGTTAGTGCTAAAGACTCAACCATAACTCATGCTAGAGCATTATATGCATAATCAACATAGAGATGCTGGAACATCGACATCATCATCAGTATACGAATACTAAAATAATATGTAACTATAATCATCAGTGTATCATTACTGATACGGACTCAATCAATCATTGATCAAGAAGAAAACAGACAACATAATAATTTTTAACAACCGTCATCATATCAAACAATCATCAAGCATGACATCAATCATCAACATCAATCATCAAGCCTTTCAGTGATCAACAATCATCAACTACTAACAGTATATGCAGCAATCATCAAGCATCTCATCTATCATCAATAATCAATATAGTAATACTGTAACAACCATCAAGCTTTTCAGCAATCATCAACAACTAACAATATAGCAATAGTGTAACAAACATCAAGCATCTCAACAGTCATCAACAATCAGTATAGCAATACTGAAACATGTATCAAGCTTTTCAGCAGTCATCAACAATCAACAGTATAGAAATACTGAGGATACATCTTACCCTTCATCTTCTTCGGAGCAGCATCACAGTGAGTTATCTGGTAGATCCATCTGGGCATTTTGGCTAACTTACTAACTCTTTCGAGCCAAACAAGCCTTGTCTAGCTTACTAACCCTTTCGAGCCAAACAAGCCTAGCCAGACATACTAATCCCCCTAGGATCAACAGGTCTTTAGTCTAGCTTACTAACTCTTTTAGGCCAAACAAGCCTAACCAGACGTACCCTCCTCTAGACTGACCAACTCACCACTGCATCCAACATTTGCTGTCACTCCCTCTTTCGAGAGAGGTCCTTTCGGACCAGACCAAGCTTGTCTCGAAAGTATTCAAACTTTACATGAGCCAGAGGCTTAGTCAACACATCTGCTACTTGTTCCTCAATGGGAACATATTTGAGCTTTACAGCTCCCTTCTGCATCATATCCCGTATGAAATGATATTTGATCTCAATGTGTTTCGACTTATCATCAAATACAGGATTCTCTGTCATCTTGATACAACTCTGATCATCACAAAGGATATCAGTGGCATCTATCTCTTTATCGAATAATCCTGACATCTTTCAAAGCCATACTACCTCACTACAAGCTGAACATGCTGCAATGTATTCTGCTTCTGCTGTACTAAGTGCAATACTGATCTGCTTTCTACTGAACCAAGAGATCATGCCAGATCCCAAACTGAAACAACATCTTGATGTACTATTCCTATCTTTGGCACTTCCGCCCCAATCTGAGTCTGCATATCCATGCAACTTGATCTCTCCACTAGATGTATATCTGAGCCCATAATCTAAAGTTCCCTTTAGATACCTCATCACATGTTTTGCACCAATTAGATGAATGTGTTTAGGATTCACCATGTACTGACTTAAGGTGTTTACTGCAAAACATATATCTGGTCTAGTATTGGAGAGGTACATCAACGAACCAATGATCTGTCTATATAGTGTGGCATCAACAGCTTCTGAGGTGTCATCATTCAATAGCTTCAAACTAGTAGTCATCGGAGTGGTCATAGCTTTACAATCTAGCATTCCAAATCTTTTCAAAATTTCAACAGTATACTTTCCTTGATTTAGAAAAATCTCATCTGAATGTTGCCATACTTCAAGACCTAGAAAGTAGTGCATCATTCCAAGGTCTTTCATTTCGAATTCTGTAGCAAGCCTCTTCTTACATTCGATAATTGACTTATCTTCACCCGTCAAAAACAGATCATTCACATATAGTAACAAAATTAAAACTCCATCTTCATCAACCTTGTAGTAAAGGTTGGAGTCTGCTTTACTCTTAGTAAATCCTAAGCTCATTAGGAATCCATCGATCCTTCCATACCATGCTCTGGGTGCTTGCTTTAATCCATACAATGCTTTCTTTAGTCAACATACATGAGTCTTCTGATCATTTATGTCGAATCCTTGTGGTTGTTCGATATAAACTTCTTCTTCAATCACTCCATTTAGGAATGTCGTCTTTACGTCCATTTGATGTAGCTTCCTTTTCATGTTGGAGGCCAAGGAAAGAACAGTTCTTATAGAAGTGTATCTAGCTACTGGGGCAAAAGTCTCTTCATAATCAATTCCCTTTTTCTGAGAGAATCCTCGGGCTACTAATCTGGCCTTATATTTTTCTATACTTCCATCTGTTGAGTGTTTGGTTTTGAATATCCATTTAGAGGATACCACTGACTTGTCCTTTAGTCTAGGTACTATTTCCCACACATCATTCTTCATAATAGATTGGTATTCTTCAACCATTGCATCAGCCCACTCCTTTTGTTTTATTGCCTCTTCAAAACAAGTTGGTTCTTTATCGACTAGATCACTCATCAAAGCCATGTAACTAGGGTATGACTTTGGCTTCTTCCTTTCTCGGATGGCTCCTTCAGGAGCACCATGTCTTTTTGCTTCTTCAATTGCTTCACGAGCCCAGGCAGGTTTTCTCTTTCGAGAAATCAATTCACTTGGTAAATCTTTAGATAGCTGAAATTCAGTCATATCATGTTCTTCAAGTATCGGGTCTTCTTCTTCAACTCTGACTTCTTTAGGACTTTCAATAGTTTTGGGAATTTCATGCTCCTCTTCATCTTCCTTGTCTTTTCTTGATTTCTTGAAAGTTGAATCTTCATTAAATGTAACATCTCTGCTAAGCTCAATTTGACGGTACCCAGGGATATATATTCGGTAGGCTTTTGACTGTTCACTATATCCTACGAACAATCCTTTCTTTTTTGAAGGATCTAATTTTGATTTTTTCTCCTTGGGAATATGAATGTATACAGGACAACTAAAAATCTTTAGATGACTTACCTCTGGTCTTTCGCCGGAAAACATTTCTTTTGGAGTTTTATTCCCAAGAGCACTGTGAGAGATTCGATTCTGAACATATATTGTTGTCCGTGTTGCTTTTGCCCATAGGTACATTGGGAGATCTTGATCATGTATCATAGCTTTCACAGCTTCCATGATGGATCTATTCCTTCTTTCCGCCACACCATTTCGTTGTGGATTGTAGGGAATGGTGAGCTCCCTCTTAATTCTGGCCTCTTTACAGAAATCATTGAATTCATTTGAAGCAAACTCTCCTCCATTGTCTGATCTTAGAATCTTGATTTTCTTTTTCGAAAGGTTTTCTACTAGGGCTTTAAACTCTTTTTATCTTTCAAACACTTCATCCTTTTTTTCAAAAAGTATATCCAAGTCTTTCTGGAGTAGTCATTAATGAAGGAGGCATAGCAAGAGTACCCACTTAATGAAGTGGTTTGCATTGGCCCACAGATATCTGAGTGAATAATATCTAGTATCCCTTTTGCCTTACTATTACTTTTCGGAAAGGAATTCTTAGTATTGTTCCCTTGTGCACATCCCTTGCACACTCCTTCATGTTTTATCTGAATTTCTGGTAAACCAATTACCACCTTGCTTACAATTGGAATATCCTTGTAGTGAACATGAGCAAGCCTTATGTGCCATAGCTCACTTGGATTGATAGTACTTGTTGTTAGTGCAAAATCTGTATGTCCCTTTAGTTTGTAGAGACCTCCTTCTCCAACTCCAATCTCTACTGCATCATCGATAGTTTTGTCTTTGGTCCACATGAGAACTTTTCCATCTATAAAGGCAACTCTGAAGCCTTTCTTGTCTAAGGCTGAAATGGAGAGAAGATTCTTCTTTAGTCCTGGGACATATAGGACATCCTTCATCTTCATAGGCTTTACGGAATCCAATTTATAAGATGCTTCTCGTAACCCTTTAATTGGATATTGGGAATCATCTCCAAGCATTACTTTGTGTGGAGATTCCTTTTGTTCAAGGCATGAGAGTGACTCCTTGAAACCAGTCATGTGCTTGGAGGCACCACTATCAATCAGCCAGGTATCATTTCCTGGTGAGACTGATCCAGTTACGGCAGAGATCAAAACATACTCTTCACTGGAATCTTCATCCTTCTTTGTTTCCTCTTCTTCTTCTCGATCATTGTCTTCAACAACATGTGCTTGAAACCTTCTCATCTTCTTGAGTCTTTCTACTTTTAGGGGATAGTTAATTGCAATGTGTCCTAACTTGTGACAGTTGAAGCATTCAAAGCTTGAGAAATCTCTCTTGGGTTTCTTAAACCCTCGAGTCTTAGGGGGGTGGTCATGACTCTTTCTTTTGCCTTTGGTATGGGCAGTTAAGGCTTGATCCTCATTGTCATTTAACTTTTCTTCTCTAGCTGCTATCCTCTCTTCTTCTTGGACACATTCTTCCCATAACTTTCGGAATTTGGTTAGTTTCCTTCTTGAACAAATTCCTCGGATGAAAGCTTCCCAATCTCTTGGAAGGTCATTCAAAGTTGTCATTACAACTTCTGCTTCTTCAACCATGTCACCGATGGCTTCTAATTGATCCTTGATTTGAGCTACTCTTGTAAAGTAAGATTGCATAGTTTCTGACTTCTGAGCTCTTACACTTTTGAGTTGATTCCTCAAGGTCATCTTTCTATTAATGTTCCTTCCTTCAAACAGTCCTGATAGGGCATCAAACATTTCTTTTGGAGTCTCCATGGATGATACCTGAGGGATCAGGTTATCTTTGATTGGATCAACTATGATTCTTTTAGCTATGATCATATCCTTCTTGTGCTTGGTTTTAGCTTCAGCTTCTTCTGGTTCTTTCACTTCCTCTTTCACAAATTTATCGAGATCATTCTCTTGGAGGATGAGCATGATTCTGTACTTCCATGCTCTGAAGTTTTCAACCCCTTCAAGCTTTTCATCTAGCTTGGTATTCTTTGTCATCTTTAAGAAACTAAGAACGTCAAATGGAAATAGATAGAAGAATACTTACTTGCAGAAAACAACACCTGAATCTGAGGTCCTAGGGTTTGGAGTAGAAACCCTAATTTTGCAGTTGGGATCATAGGTGGAGTTGAATAGTGGAAAAGATGCACCCTCCTAAGGCGAGGTAGACTGTATCTTCCTTTTTCTGAGATTGATGATGAAACCCTGGAAAACTGAAACCCTAGTTTGTCCCGGCAGCAGTAACATGTCCAGAATTGCAAATTCTTGGATTTCAGTTCTATCACCACAGAAAGATGCGCCCTTCAGAGGCAAGTTGGAGGAGCCCTCTTTTCTGGTTAATCTGTCGAGGGATTTGTTAAGAACAACAAACCCTAGTTGTGTAGTGTCTCCTTTCAAGGTGGCTCTGATACCATGTTGAATTTTCTTTAAAATTGTTTAGATGATATCTTTAAAACAATTAGCCACTAGAAGATCACTGAAAGAACAACCTGCACAAAAACATAAGAACACAACAACACAAGAACACAGATATTTTCCTCGGGGAAATCACAAGAGAGAAAACCCCGCAAAACTTCCTCAGTATAGAACTCAACCAGTGCAGTGTAAAACTCAGACAACAACTTCCTCCTTCTTTCTGGTGCGCTACCACTTCTCTCTCTTGCTAAGAACGACTTGAGTGAGTGAGTACAAATGAAGGGAGGCGCCTCCTATTTATATTCTTCTATTGACTTGACCTCTAACTTAGTGGGGCCGACTTCACTAGCTGTAAAGGTCGACTTGTCCAACTGGACATTACAAATAGCATTTATTATAATGACACTTGGGTACTAATGACTCGACTTACATCCGGAGATTTACATTGCTTCTTTTAAAGACTTTGTCAAGACCAAACTCATCTCCCTAAGGAGGAATACAATACCACTTGGAATATCTTCCGAAGTTACAATAAATTAACAGTTTTCTTAGCCTTGAAACACTAAACACCCTCTCTCTATAAGCAAATCACACCCTCCTTTTTCCCTTCTTTGCTCACATGTGTGCGTTGTCTACCTTTTCTAGCCTCTTTTCTCCCACGTGTGAAGTGTTGTGTCATTATTTTAACCTCCTAGCACATGTTTTGAGGAGTTTGTTGCTTGATCTAGCCCCTTCTTATCTGACATGTGCCTCTTCTCTTTTAGAAGATTCCCTTTCTTCAATAAGACATCCCTCTTTGAACCAATCCACCCCTTCTTCTAGTGAGACGCCCCTCTCCTTTTGATTTGTCAATTGCACTCACATTATCTCATTAATTTTTTGACCTTGTCAAGTGGAAAATAGGTCTTGTTTACTTCGTTGTAGAATAAATCTAGGGTTTAAGGCATAAAAATAATTTGTAAAGAAGAGGTAGTCAAGTCTCAACTCATATATAAAGAAACCGCCTCTCTCATTTTCATTCTTGTCGAGTGGCTTTGAGAACTTTTATTGAATATCAATTTAAAGGCTTTGGTGGAAAGTTTCTTGGGATGTACTTGTATATATGTGGCTTATTTCTTGATTCATGCTTCATGTTGGAGGTAATATCATAATAGCATTGCCTTTTCTTTCCTTTACTATTGGCCATTGGAAGGTTATTATTATCTAGTTGTATGAAGAATACGGTATGTTAAGCTCTATGATTATTCTCATTGTTATTATACTTGAAAGAGTGTTCTTTTTGTGAGATTTTGATACAGGCAGATCTAGTAACAAAATTAAACTTCACTAAATTCATAGAGAATGTAGAAAATTGACAAGAAGATATGGCAAAATCATCAGAGAAAAAGATTTCTGATGTAATAATATTCATTCATCATATGTTTGCGAATAAGTTAGAAATACAAATATGTTACAAAGAGTAAAAATACCTTAGGCAGCATTTGAATCAGCCCTCATGAGGTAAGCTTAGATGTTACTCAATCTCCATCTATGACAAAAAAGTCAACCCAACTCTAGGCTAGACGTCACGAATGGGCAAGTTGATACTTGGTGGACCATGAGTGACATAAAATCAGCAACTGAGTGGCTTTTAGGAGAAAGTAAGGCAAGGATTAATGGAAAAAATATGCTAACTTTCCTAAGTCATGCTAGCGCCCTTGGTTGCTTTCTAATCCATGAGAAAAACAATAAAAGTTGTCTAAACTCAAAAGCAGGAATAAAAGCAGAGTATATGTCTTGACTCAGAAAATCAGAGTAAAAGAAGGATGTGGGACGCATGCGTGGATAAACTAAGTCAAATGGATAAGTTAAGCACTAGGTATGCCAACTATTATATGGAACAACATACTAAACACTTGGGAACTTAATAAAAGTGATTTAACCTAAGGTCTAGATGGATTATGTTACAACAAACACCCTTAATCTTGACTTATGTGAGAGTAATGACAAAATTAGGGCCCAGGCAACAAGGGCCTATGGTCACCCTTCACAACTTATTTGTCCAAACAACCAAGGTAAAGAGGAAGACCTCATGGGAAAAACCTCCCCTCTAAATATGAAAGAGAAACCAAAAAATTTACTTCAGATTGTAGACATGAACATAACAGTCCAAAGAAGGCCAGTGAGGCCAATGATTGGCAATTTGAATATCAGGAGGTACTTTTCTCTTTGCTGGAAGAGATATTTACTCCCAAGTGTGCCAATGATGATCTTGAAATTTGCAAGTTGAACCATGAGTAGATCCAAGAATGTATGCAAACATGATGACAATGTCATGAGGATCCTTGAACCTTGAACCAGTGAAGTTAAGAGAAGATCCAAATGAACTTTGATGTGCTTGAGACTTCGAACCACGTGAGTTAAACCCAAGCAATTGAGATGATGCAGGCTTGAACATCGAACCAAATGTAAGGAGCAAATGTCCAAGCGAATGCATGATGTCTCCAACTTCATCTGCACTTTGAGGAAGTGTGCATGTGGCCATGCTGGAAAAGGAAGGAGGCTTAGGATTAGGGAGAGCAAATGCAGAGACTCCATAGTTTGATCTAGCTTCCATAATATCCAAGGAAACACAAAATTGCACATCAATAAACTCATGGGAAGAAGGATGATCTTCTAGAACACTAACAGATATGGGATCCTTAGTAGCAAAAGTACTGTAGGAGAAATGTTCTTGATCTCAAGGGAAGTTTTGAGAATAGGTGCCAAGAACCAAATAGGAGTTGTAGGTGTGCATGTGACCAAGAATAGTGAGTGGCAAGACACATTTGAACCTTGATCTAGCTAGGGAAACATCCACGAGATAACAATATTGTGCACTATCATCTAGTGAAGAATGCATAGGGTGTGAAATGGTTGGAATATGGATCTTAGAATCCATATTAGAAGACATAGAGAACACAAAGAGGGATGGATTTCTTCAAGAGTGGCAACTCCATTAGTCACTTCTTCATCACTAACATCATAGGAAGATGAATCAAGATCTTCAACTTCATGTGACACAAAAGAACATGTCTCCTCAATATCTGCTTCTTGACATGCATAGGAAGAATTCGAATCAAAGAGAATGCTAGCAATAGGAATTGTATGAGTTGAATTTGCAACTTCTTCATCATGAACAACTTCATCAGAGAATGTGGAGGCTGAGACATCTTGAGAGAAAGCATGCATTGAGGAGGTGCCAAATTCGCTCTCCATCTGATTTGCACCAATCTCTTCAGTTTGATTTCCGAATGCTCTCTTCAAACTGGAACATATCTCATTTGGGTATTCAACAGTGTAAAAAAGATAGTGCATGCTTGGAGAAATTGTTCGACACATAGCTCCAAAAGCTTTGTCACAGTGATTCAGCCAGTCATTTTTCTCTTCACAAGTTCTTCACTAGCTCCAGTAGATATCTCATAGAGATCTTGTCTCTTTAGAGATGCAATCAACTTCAATTTCCACTTTGAATAGCTTGTGAATGGAGTAAGAAGAGGAACTGATACCTTTGAATCCACTGAGAAGTTGTTGTACCTACAAAATAAACCTGCAAATCTGAAAGGAAGATAAATTATGTTAGCTCAATCAAACTCTATTTCGACACTAAGCACATTCAGGAGTGCCTCACACCTGGGTAGACTCTGTTGTCCGCCGATTGCACACCAGCAGCAGAAATCTTCTGAAAGCTGTCTCCTCACTTGAGAAAGTGGGAGAGGTGTGACCTTGGGGGCAAGCACAGAGCTAGGTACTGTCACCTACTCCTAGCTCATCCGTTTAGGCTAACTCCTAACGAAACCAAGGGGGGTAGTCCCTAACAAAGAGTTTTCTATGGCTCAATGTTTAAGTTAATTTTTAGATGTTTTGGATGCAGATGGGTGTTGTTTAGGAGTTATTGTGATTTAAGATGATTAATGTGATGAATTTAACATAAGTCAAAGCAATCCACGTTGCTATCACCGGAATTGAAAGATAGACAAATATTTGAGAGCTTCACGAAATAGATAAAGCATTCACAGATATGATTTATAATCAAACATTCGATGGACAAATGGCCCAGATTATCAATAATGCTAAAAGATGGGACCAGTGCCTATGGAGTCAACTTATCAGAGATGCTTTGAGTGTAAATATGTGAATCCCAAAAGATGCCAGTGAATTTTAGGTTTTGCAAGTGCTCTTGGTGAGTTTTAAGAGTTTTTTGTTTGTGATCTTCACTTATGGTGGCTGGATGTCCTAACCGGTAATACCTTCAGTGGCTCCGTTTGAAGACATGATGGACCTGTCTGGGGTCAAAGGTAAGTGTTCAATAACTTAACTACCAGTGCCCAGATTAGGTAGCTCGGCACCCACACTTGGAATTTGCCCACATGCCTCGGTATTTCTCGAACAACGGCGGTGCATTGGTTATGGGGAAAAGTTTTAGTTAAGCTCCTCTTGTGGGGTTTAGAGATCCAATGCCGTTTCTGGGTATTCCGATCGAAGATCGGTCAGAGCATACTCCGGCAAGGAGGGAAGGGGGTTAATTAATTAAAGGGACGTGAGTTGCGAATTTTATTAAGTTAATTAATTAAAGCTCTCCGACAAAGAGCGCTCTTGACCTCGTCTTATGACAGTGGTTCAAGAGACTTAGCTAATCTATATACTTGATGCAAGGATATGCAGTGGGAATGCTCTCCGATAGAGAGTGCTCTTGACTTGGATTACGGCAAGTTCAAGAGACTTTCAAGATTAATTGATTAACTTATTAAACAATGAAAAGACAACTCTCCGATAGAGAGCACTCTTGATCTACAAAGTGAGATTCAAGAGATTTCTACTTTAAACAGTTGAATTACTTATGAAAGATACAAAAAATTAAAAGATGAAGTAATCAACCTAGTTAATGAAACAAAATGGACTAATCTAACAATTAGTATCTACATTGCAAAAAAATTGAAACTACTCTAAGTACTCGAAATAAATCTAAACTAAGAACAAAAAACACTCTTCCCCAAATGGGGAAGAAAAACCAAGTATGGGAGGCCCTATCCCACTTAGCCTTGTTTTATTAATGAAGTACAAATGCCTTTGGAACTTAATCCTTGTCAGGACTTTGAGAAGTAACTCAAGTAAAAATGAAAAACTCTTATGAGTTTGTACAAAGGAGAATGACTTCTTTTTTGGCTTTGGATCCTTGTCTTTGGATCTAGTTTTGCTTGCTCTTTCTTGTTTGGTTTTGTTTTTGGTTCACCTGTGGATAAGAGCTCTAAACAAGGACTAGTGAGAGTGAGGAAACCAAATTTAACCTGTGATTCGAAAAGATTAAGTGGATGAGAAGACAAGTGCCTTATGAGATGAAACAGGAGATCAAAACAATGGAATGAGACCCAAAATCAAAACTTGGAAAGGATCAGGCAAGCTCGCCGTTTTTTATGTAAAATGCACGATTTTTGGCGAAACGACTTGGGATTTTTTGCGAATTTAAAATTAAAGATTTTTTAACATTTTAGGCTAATTTCCAAAATCTGGAAAATAGCAGAAAATTGCAGAAAATCAGTAAAAAAACAGCAAGTACAAAATTGCACGTTTTTCGAGAAAAACTCAAAAATTAAAAAAAAAATTTGAAAAATTTTGAAATTTTTCTGATTTTTTAATGAATTTCCAGAATTTAGAATTAATGAAAAATACAGATAACCAGCAAACCCAAAAAATGGAAAATTTGCACGTTTTTCGAGAAAACTCGTGCACATTTTCCAAGGCAAAAAGAAAGATGGATTTAAAAAGGAAATGAAACTAGATCTTTAAAAATGGACCTTTAGAAAGATGGATCTAGCTTTGAAAAAGTAGATCTAAGGCTAGAAAGCCTAAATCTAACTTAGTAGAAGCCAAGCAAACTTAAAATAAAGATTTAAATGACTTGATAACTTCTACAAAAGTGGAAAAGAGGTAAGATAGAACCTTGAAAATAGAGATCCACTTGTAGCAATCAAAGTAACCAGTAGAATTTTTTGAAGTTTGTTTGGAGAAGGTAAGAAAGATCCGGAACCGCTTGCAACCCTGCAAACAAAAATATTTATAATGGAACACTTGTATGGTGAAGGTATTAGATGCCGAAAGCTCCTGCTAGATGCAATCCCTGAAGACACAAACACTCAATGCAGATTTGATTAGAAGCCTAAGTACTAGATTGTTAGTCTTCAATAAACATAATAATCAAATTGCAATACAAGGGTAGGGTGAAAGAGATATTACTTCAAATAGGATGAAGACACAATGCCAAAAGCCCATCAAGTGACCTCCAAAGTCTCAATATTTTATTAACAAAAGAAGCTTACAAAATCCAACAGAGTTTCTATGCCAAACTCTCCTCTCCAATAGAGCTGAAAGAGCCTCTATTTTAACAAATGAGAGAGTGCTAAAACCCTAAAACCAAAAAACCAACCCTAACCAGCTTAGCCACCTAACAAAGAGCTCAGACCTAAACCGGAGAACCGGGAGTGAGGGGAGGCCTCCACCCAGGCAAGGCGCCCCCACTCCAAACCTGTGCACTGAAAACAAGCCAAGGATGAAGCCACACGTGTGATGTAGGTAAGCTCATCCTTAGGTCTGGCTGGAGCCTCCGTTAGGTTTAGGAAGCCCACTGATGGTGCAAGCTTTAGTCTTCACCTCGATCAAATCACCGGACCAATGAGTGCTCTCCATCTCATCTTTAGCTGGAGATGACATGTCTGCTAACTGATAATAAATTAATTGCTCTCTTAATGATGACTGAATCTGAGTTATGATAACTCAGATCATCATAAGTGCTCCATGAGATGTCATTTAGCCTTTTATTTTACTGAATTTGGATTAATTTGGAGAGTTTTAGTTTTCTTCAAAATAATTTTTTTTTTTAATAAAAATCATTTTTAATAAAAATCATTTTTTTTACTAAAAATCATTTTTTTACTCAAAACTGATTTTTTTGAGTAAAAAGGCATTATGTGTCAGATTGCTGATCTGAAAGTTGGCTCTGACTGGCTGGCTGATCAAGAATGATTTTTGGCTTAAAGTTAGAGCCTTCAATCACTGAATTCTGAGTCCGAATCACGAACGGGTTTTTTCCATTTAATTTATGGAAAAATTAACCCAAAAAACTCAGGAAAAGTAATTAAAAATTAAAAAATTAAAAAAAATAATTTTTCACTGTTCGAAAAAGATTTTTTCGAAATTTTTTTATGTGTCCAGATGACTTAGGACATGACCATGATCTATCTAAATAATGTCTAGTAGGCTTATAACACTCAGTTGGGCTCTAATAACCCCCCAAGGCCCAAAATTCAACATCGGGCATTCCAGCTTTGGAGGAAGCGGAAGAAAACCTCGTCAATTATACTC
>LPNX010024660.1:0-25416 GCA_001517045.1 Pseudotsuga menziesii | reverse complement strand
TCAGGGGCAAAAAACTCCCTGGAATACCCTATTTGAGATTCTACATCTCAGGAGACCGAACCACTCAAAAATATCCTACTAGCACATTTTATTACAAACCTCGCAGGGCCATGGTCAAAATTATTCAAATAAAAAGGTGACTAGCCAATATTGGCTAGACAAGCAGACGGATCGACTGATACACTGGAATCAGACTTTGAACAAGTCTGTCAACCGATGGCTCCTCAAGTAACCCAACTATGGTACCAAAAATTTGGTAACAGACTCAAAAGGATAAATCCAATGGCTTCAAGGCAATTGCCCCAGGATTTTTGTGGAAAAAAATCCAACACAGAGGCATAGGCGAGGGAAATTATCGATATCACTGGTTAAGATGTAAGCCATGGTCAAAGTAAGAAATGAAAAATAGCAGATGGATGGGGAAAGTGACACAATGGTGCCATGACTAGACCCTATGGGGAATGACCAAGTTTGTACTATGATAAGGGCATGACCAATGAGTATACTCAAGAAATTCTCAACTAAAGCAACTGAATCGCTTCTATTCTAAACCAACCAATAAGAGTAACATAGACTGTCGCCAATGCATAACCACCATACACCAAGTCAAGCTACTAAAATAAGCAAAGGAGCAAAATAAGCATCCAAGTGCACAAACCATATCCATGCTAGGTCAAATACTTGAATCTGTAACCTATAACATATGAATGGCATTAGAACACTGCTACTGCATATACTATGGGAAGTGTCATCATATCTGCTTTGAATGATGAAGAATGGCTAATTTAGTCATCGACTTGGGGTCATGAGGATCAGTCCTAACAAGGGGATATTGGATCAATGCTCTGAATGGCTTGGAATATAGCTCCCATCTGATCATCATGTATGCAAAAGTATCCATCATCAAGCAAGGGACTAGCTCATATCTCTGACAAAAAGTGATCTGCATATTGGTAGCTCCAACTACAATATATGTGATCACATCTTTGATGGAGGATCCTAACTCTCTCAGCTCTCATAGCTTCAAGATCTGCACCCTCTGTCTAAAAAATGCGCCCCCATTGGAGAAGTGCATCACTCTCTCTCAAGAATGGGCATCTGCTCCTCAATCTCTGAAGATATCCTATGTGATGATCTCTCACACAACTGGAATGATGCGCCTCCTTAGTCTTAGAAGGATCTGCCCTCATGCTCTCAGGAATGCGCCTCCTTAGTCTTAGAAGGATCTGCCCTCACTTTCTCAGGAATGCGCCCTCCTCTCTCTCAGATGAATGCGGCCTTCCTCATGCACTTATTCACCCTCTCCATGCAAACTAGTTTCCCTCCTGTAGCCTCTTGCTGTCTGAACCTATTTCACACAAGTTCAATCGTTGTGATGATCTCTCACACTCCTGGAATGATGTGCTCCTATCAATCTCTGAAGGATCTGCACCCTCACTCTTTGCTCATTCCTCTCAACTCAAGAAATGTGCCCTCCTCTTTGATCAACTGTATCTTGCAAGTGTCCAAAGCTTTCTCCTTTTACCCTCTCAACCTTTTATAAACTTCTGGTGATGTTTAGGGTTTCAAAACCCTAACCTACTTTTCATGCACATGCACATGCATATCTCATGCACATGTAGCATGTTGATGTCATGCACATGTATCATGCAAATCTCATGCACATGCATCATGCAAATTACACTACTGCATTGAAAAATGGTGCATCATGCATGCATGCATATTTCGCATGCAACTAAGTAAAAGTCTCAGAATATTGTGCATGTTTCCACCACTGGATCCATGCCAACTGGTACATTGTTTCTCACACCTGCATCCATACCTACTCTGCTAATGTCCCTTCATTCTAGGCATGATTGCATGAAGGACATCTCGAGATACAAATCTCAACATAGATTACCAATTGGAGATTTCTCATTAAGTCATCAAAATCAAAATTTATTATTGATTACATAGATGTGGGAATGCCATTGGCAAATACAAAATAAGGTAGATTGAGATGGAAGAATCTCATCTGTCAATAGTCCTCCATATCGGAATCAAAATCAACACCATTATTATTGCTCTCTCCTCCATTGTTGTCATCCTCCTCCTCCTCTATGCTCAATCCAAGATTTGCATATGTCGGTGTGGAGGATGACCTCTCAAGAGGATCATCATCATCAAGAGTGATTGGCTCTAGCGCTAGATCATTAAAATCCATGTTGGCTAATGTAAGCTTAACAATGTTGTCCAAACCCATATCATCAACAAACACATTCCATTTCAACAGTGTCTTTCCCTTCAGCCACTCCTCCCTCTGCTTGTAAATAAGATGAACGTTGGTGTGCACATACACCATTGTCTTTGCCTTGGACTGTTCACGCCTGCTCTTTTTTTAAACTATACAAGTTCCCATATGTGCTCCAATTCCTTTCACAACAACAGGATGAAGTAACCTCAGAGAGGATCCTCAAGGCTAACTATTGTAGAATAGGGCATGCTTCCCCATGAGTTTCCCACCAGACATAGGGATTTTTAAACCCCCTATCTCTAAGCACATCATAGCCTCCAAATCTCCCATTGCCAGTGGAAAACTATACAAATCCCTCCTCCACCTCATCAAGGGATGCTTTATCTTGATATATCTATCTAAATGTTACCTTCCTCCCCTATGAGATCTCTCCATCCATGTGAGGAGGAAATTTGCACAAGGGCCCACCATTGAGCCACTCATGACTGTAGAACACGGGATTCAATGAGTGGGACAAGCAATGCAGAGGTGTACAATTCTTATCTCATATGATGATAAGAATATCATGTATGGTGGTGAATAAGATATTTGTTGATGTCCCATACTCGGAGCACTCATTTTGTAAATAATGGTCTTCACAGACTCAATCATGGAATCCCATTCCTCATAAAAATCTCTTAAGATGGGTTGGTCCATATCTACAAACAACAACAAATAAATTATTAGGTCCATGATCTTAATGGTAAGATCTATTCTCTCCCACCAACCAGATCTAACACTATGTCCTTGACCTTTTTGGAAGAAATTTGATTCATCTTTCTTCAAAAAGACCAAAACTATGAAATAACCATGGACCCAAGAGCAGTTTTGAACTCCCTCAACCTATTAAGCATGATAAATGAGGAAGCAAACCAAGTATCTGCAATATTCAACAGTGATAGATTTGTGTACTCTTTGTAGATTGTGAGGGCATTGGTGTGGTTTTGTACAAAATTTGCAGATATGGCGTGCATCATTAGTAAGATTGGCAATACATGTCACATTTGAAGCAATAGATGTGAGTGCTAAACTCAAAGAATGAACAATGCAAGGAGAACAAAATACCTATGGATATTTAGTGTCCACAACCATGCCAGCAGCCTTGCAAACAAGTGCATTATTGGTGATGATTTGTACACAAGAATCAACAACTACATTTTCAATGACTTTGATGAACTCACCATATACTGTGCATCCTTTTATTTCCCTAGAGCATCCACCACTTTCAAGGACATCGGTCCATTTTGGGAAGACACGGTTGCCGCCTAATTCACACCTCGGGTCACGTGGCATAATTCTTCAAGCCACTGGGTGCGACCTTGGGGGCTAGCAAGAGTCAAGTGCTGTTACTTGATCTTGACTCCTTCGTCTAGGCTGTCTCCTAGCGAAGCCAAGGGGGGTGGTCCCTAGTAAAATAATCTAAGGTTGTTTAATCTATGAAAGCTAAACAGTTAATCTAGGAGATGATAACACAAATACTGAAACTAAGATAATTTGCAAGTAACTTAAATCACCAACATAAAATAACATCCATTTAACACATTAATGAATTTTAAATAATTGGAAATAGATGATGCAATAGACCAGTGCTAATGGAGTGCTTACGTGTAAGAGGGTTACTAGTGATGTCTCAAGAAGTATTGCAATTGTCTCGATTGGTCAGTTTTAGAATTATTAAGTGAGTAATGAAGGAGTGGGTAAATTGTTGATCAATTTTATTAAAAATGTGGTAATGATTGGATTATTAAAAGGAAAATGATATTCCAGATATGCCTAAGGGGTACGAAGAATATGTCTGGATTTACTCGAAAGTGGCTCTCACAGTGATGTGTAGGCTAGATGGAGTCGTGGGGTTGTGTTCAACACTACACCAACAAGGGTGTAGCCTAACGGGGCCCCATGGTCACTTTCTAGTAGTTCTCGCTTCACTTGAAGAATTTCCCCACTAAAGAGTAATTTCGAGGTGTTGAATTTTCACTTTTGGGATTAATTGAAGTGTTAGACTAATTACTAGTCACTCCAATCCCTTTCTGATTGTCCCATCGATCCAGCCAATGGCTTGCAGTGTTCACAAGAGCATACGGGAATTGAAGCCTTGTTTATTTTAAGGATTTTAGAATTTTAAATATGAGTTGGTTAAAATCTCAGTACCGATACTCTCGTTTCCGAGAACACGGTCGGATTTGTTAATTTTAAAGCAAGAAAGTAAAAACTTGAAAAAATAAAAAAAAATGAAAAAAGATGCAAATTCCCCCTGGAGGGATGGGGTGTGGGCACTTGGCTGCCCACTTGCTTCTCCTTTTTACAATGATTACAATGAAGAGTATCCGTATCCGTATAAGAGTATAAGAAACACAGATTTACAAAAAATGAGGCTTGAATAATGCCTATAGAATAAGAAACAAGAGGAAAGGCTCCTGGATGGCTTAAAACTTCAAATTTTCGTCAGAGTGCCTCTCTACCTATTCATAAATTGCTGCAAAACAACAAGCAAAGTTATGCTAAAAATGATGGGTTAATCAATTAAAAACATAAAAATTTAAGTACTTCAAGAAATAAATTTTGCAATTATTAAAACAAGTACTTGCTTAAGTCTAGATCTATAAAAATATAACTTTTAAATCATATCTGAACGGTTAAGTGCATACAAAAAACAGATTAGTATGATATTCTTTTGAAATACAAATAAGATTTAACTATGCACGGAAAACTAGTAACCGGAAATTTTATACTTTATGTGACAAAAAGTGATAGAGAATGCCCCCAAAGCTTAGAAACTTTGGGCAATGGAGTCTTCAAGTGGAGAGTAGAGGGATTTAGATCTTCCAATAGTAGCGCAAAGATGTGGGAGAGTCAAACAGGATCCACCACTTCTTCGAACAAGATATACCTACACAACCTGAACTAAACTTCGAACAAATTGTTATTATCGGTATCACTTACACAAGAGATTAGAAAAATATGCATACAAGCAAGTAAAAACATATAATTCTTGATCTCTACGTATAAGAAAATAAAAGAACTAAGCAAGTAACAAACTTGATTATTCTTTCCTATTGATTAGCATAAATCCTACCAAGGACGGTTATAACAATTTATGAAAACGAAGCATGAAGCTGATACAAGTATACCTCACATGAGCACAAAAGACCATCCACACATTGATGCCTGACACGGGTAACCCTCCAAAGCCCTTATTTCATTCAACAATGATCAAGAAATGATTACAAGATACAGAAGCAGAGGTTCCATACACTTCTCATGTCGAAATGAAGAGAACTTGCTCTCTTAAATAGAAAAACTCAACATGAGTAGGTGTACTTGCTAAAGGATGAGTTTGATAGCTTGGCGTGAGTCAGATCCCCATGCTTTGGGGCATAAAGAACGCAATTACCAAAATGCCAAAAGCTTAACCTCAAACCAAATCTTTCTTTCTTAGGAAAAGCGCCCCTCTTGGGAAATGCACCCCTCTTGGAAAAAAACCCAATTTGATATTTAGCAACCATTTCTTTCCTTTTGGTGACTTGTAACCTAAGTCACCTGACACGAAGACACAGGACACGGAGGACATGGAAAAACGAGTATCCGACACGGACACGGCGACCCCCGGAATCAGGACACGGAGGACACGTTATATATAATATTAAAAAATATATATATATATATATATTATACAAATTACTGTAATAGAGAAAATATTGAATCTTGATAGTAGATATCGATCAATGTTACATCATGAACTTCGAAAAAGATACATCAAAGATTCAAACACCAATACCATACAATTTTACAAATCAATCAAACTCTAGATAGTAGAGTCTAAACATCATGAATCATGATTCATATTCATAGAACATAATAAGACATTAATATTACAACCTGCTGTACTCACTGTTTTCTTCACTTTAATTAAGCAATTTTCAGTTTAAAGTTGCAATGGATTGCATCATTTTCCATGAACTTTTTTCAGCTTTTATGCAATTTCAAGTGCACTATTTTTTATATTTTAATTTCAGATTTCTAACAGAACAACAAACTTTGTTTCAATTTGAGGTCTTATTAATTGTTCTAAGAATATATTATGATATTGCATGTTGATGTACATGTTGATGTGAGTGTAACAGTAGCATTAGAATTTAGAACCAATGTGCATTGTGAATGAAACATACATGATACATTCATACATCATACAATAGAAGTTAGAAGTAGAACCATAAATAATAAATAGAAGTTTGCAGATTTCTCTTTAACTTTAGTCTTTAGGTCATCAAAATAAACATGCATAATGTATCAGTATTACAATTTACATAGATGCCGCGGGAAATCCACTCCAAAATACAAAATAGAGTAGAATCTAGATGTCACGCGGAGATTTAAACAGCGAAAAAACCCCTAATTTCATCACTTTTCACAGGACACGTGTCCTAAAATCGAGACACGTTACAAAAGAATGTCGGACACGCGTTGACCACGTGTCCCAGGGATAAGACACGTTTTGACCACGTGTCGGACACATACCGTAGCGTGTCTTCACGTGGACACCGCGGGTACAGACACGTGGGCCAGTATGGACGTGTCAGGTAACTTAGCTTGTAACTCTTTAGGAATAATTCTATTTACCTTTTCCAACTCATGGAATCAATTTTCGTCAAGTTTCCAATTTTTTTATGAGTTGTCGAATTTCTCATTTTTCCAATTTTTTTGGTCTTTTTTGGGTTTTTCGAGTAATAATTAATTTTGGAGATAAATAATTACTCGAAAACTTAGGAAAGTGAGTTTAGAGGTTAAGCGGGTGCTCTGAGTTAGAAAACGAGCACCCCCATGGCAAAAACAACCTCCTAGCCATACTTTTATGACCTTTTAGAGTTTTACAATTAACTTATTAAAAATAAGCCTATAAAAACGGAAAATATATATAATTTTTCTCGGAAATTAAAAAAACCTATGGGAGACTTAGGATATGTTCATAATGACTCAAAATAATGATTAGCATGGTAATATACATCGACACATAGGTTTTAATAACCTCCCAAGGCCTAACCACCAAGGCAATTATTCCAGCTTTGGAGGCTTGGGTGAAAAACTCGAAAATTATTTATCGCTTAATAACGAAAGATAATTAACAAGGAAAACCACCCTGGGATAATGCATTGATGACTAAGTCCTAGGAAACCAAACCTTTTACATAAATTCGTCATGCTAACTCATTTTATTATAATTCCCTATGGGGTATGAACATGTTAAAAAATAAATAAAAAGGGGCCTAAAAAGGCATGCATGGACTTCTGAACTTGAAATTTGAACGAGTAATTGTTCGTCTTTGGTGGCTCACTTAAAAGTCCAATTGAGTGCAACTCAGGTGGTAACAAACACCATGAAATTGATGAGTGGATGGCGTGCTACTACTGCCCATACATAAAAAACAATACTGACACCAAATGAGGGCCATGATGATTTAATTGGCTCCAATATTTTATCCACCTCCTTTGCCTTAACCAACATTTTGGTTCTAAGGTTCTTTGAATTAGGAGGCACACAACCAGTTGGAGCTCGTTCAACTAGACTTCGACACATCTCAAGAAATAATGGTGATCGTGCAACATTAAATGAAATAAAGTTGAGATAGAAAAAGAACCCAATGGTAAGATCCATCTCCTCTAGCTTCTTTGGCTGGAAAATCTTGCCCATTAGACCACTTGGAGTTGGCCTCTTTCAGCGGCTTGAACTTCAGCTCCACTCACATATTTTTTAGTGCTAGATGGTTTCATCAAGAATGGAAGAGGATCTTCATTTTTGTGTTTCCTACTTGTTGCTGCCACCTTCCTCAAGCCAACAACATCCTCTTTTTCATCTCCCTTTGTTGGGTACAAGTTATTGCTTTACATGCTCCAAGACCACAGAGAAGGCCCAAGAAATGGCCCTTAAGTTGAGATAGAAAAAGAACCCAATGGTACAATCCATCTCCTCTGGCTTCTCTTGTTGGAAAATCTTGTCTATTGGACCACTTGGAGTTGGCCTCTTTAAGTTGGTTGAACTTCAACCCCACTCCCATATTTGTTAGTGCTAGATGGTTTCATCAAGAATGGAAGAGGATCTTCATTTTTGTGTTTCCTACTTGTTGCTGCCACCTTCCCCAAGCCAACAGCATCCTCTTTTTCATCTCCCTTCATTGGGTAAGAGTTACTGCTTTACATGCTCCAAGCCCACAAGGAAGGCCCAAGAAATGGCCCTTAACCCAGTAGTAGGTGCTTCTTAACTCAATCTTGCAAAAATTACAAGTCCAAAGCACATTTCCTCTCCCAAACAACTTTTTCCCAAGAACTTGGTTTCCTTGTTACATACTTCCAAAAGGGGTATTTTTTCTCCTAGACCTATTGTCTTGCAAAATCGAGGTTATTTGCAGCACTAGCAATTCCACTAGCAGCAGATGGAGCACTAGGAGAATGAGAGATAGATAGACTTGGAGTTGAGGAGAGGAGACACCAGCAAGGACATTCTTCCCTTTCCTTTACCCCTATCAACTTTTGTTGTTGACTAAGCCATGATTTCTTGGTAATGAGTGAACAACATTGCTGCTGTTGGAAAATTTCCAAATTCGGTAGCTAAATCTGCCTTTAAATCAGTTGGAATCCTTCCAAACCTACAATTATCCTTCACCTACAAAAAGATATGTTTCAGAGCTGAACATTGGCCATAAAAGTGAACAATGAGAGTGAGAAATCTGGTTTTAAGTGCTCCACAGGCCGCTTTTACTAAGAATATGTGCAGGGTACATGTTTTGGACGTGTTCTGTCTTAAGACACATCCAAAACACATGTCCTAGACGTGTTCATGTCCAACACGCAAGACACAAACACGGGGGTCCATTTGGACTTGTCATGTTTCATTGCATATGAGAGATACACAAAATAACACAATATGATATTATGAGTAACTGGTGCATGTTGATGATTGTAGCTCGGACAGATACTTATGCATAGGCTAAACGTCTAGCATGCAAGAGTTGTCCAAATTACTTTTCTAGGTACTTGCTTGAGAGAGTAAGTGACTTTTGTATCTCTTTCCTAAGTCTAGGAAAAGCACATCAATTAACTTAATGTTGGCTAATGACTAAAAATGAACTTAAGATTAAGTCATAGTCATTGATCTTAAGTGAGGCTTGAGATCTTAGACTTCGGAAAATCACATTAATGTTGCCTAATGACTAAAAGTGAAGTTAAGATCAAGTCATAGTCATTGATCTTAAGTGAGGCTTGAGATCTAATCTCAGCCATTCATCACTTTGGAGATTTAGGGTTAGGGTTTTGGTCATTGAGATGTTATAGAAGGAAGCCTAAGGAGAGGAGAAGACACAATAGAAGTCACACAGAGTGAGTGAGATCTTATTGATTGGTTGAAGGACTTTCATCCAAATGTGTAGGGGCAGAGTCAGAGGAAAGGAACAAGGGGCAGCAAAGGGATTAGTAGTCAGCAAGATCGAAGGATAGATCTTGAGGTGTGATAGGCTATCTTTCTGTCTTCGTATTGTTTCTTAGAGGGCTATTATCCTAGGACGAGAGCCCAGTATTTTATCATTAATAAATAATTGGTTGTTGTTTTTTCCTGCAAGGGTTTTCCAAGGTAAACAAGTGTGTCAAATTTGTAATTGATTTCTTGTTTTATTCCACTTTATTATCAAGTTAAAATATCAGTGTATTTTCATTTATAATTTAAGTAGTAAATTATTGGGAGTGAAGATCAGATTTGGCATGAGAAATTAACAATGCACATATTACAATGGAGTTCACCACCTTATATACCAATGGTCACTGAGCAAGTCATTTCCACTTGTGAATGTGGGATAAATTGCTTTACATATAAAGTGAACAATAGCCCAACCTAAAGTCATAAAGTGATGTTATTACATAGTAAGCCTTGTCTTCTAACGCTTATGATAATAGTTTCAAACAAGTTTCTTTATCATTGAGGGTTTAGGGTTCCCCCCCTTAACTTGCTAGGTTCATCATTCATGATTAGAAGATGTTGAGATAGCCTTTGGATAGGCTTGATCTTGGGGTGGGAGGTTTACTCTTCCCTATTCCTCAATGTTACTTGATGCTACAAAATCAATATTACCAGAACTGGACTAATTTTGACAAAACTGGTCAGTCTAACTAGTTTACAGGTCTGAGCAGTCTGAATCTCTACACCTAATTGAAAATGGCTGGTTCTGTTCGGAACGGACTTCTCTGCTCAAAATCAGCCGGTTCTGTACAGAATCATTCGGTTCCGTACAGGCCCTACAGGGAAGTGATTTTTTTCATTTTCTCTTAGAGCAACCAAAGAATTAAGTGAGGGGGGGACTAACCCCAGGCCCCTACTAATGCTATATAAAGGTAGAGAGCAAAGGTAAACCCTGGACCTAGTCATCATCAACAATATTAATTGGTATTAAATTCTTAAAGTAAAAGTGACATTTTCCATATCTTTCATTTCCTATCCTTTTATTTAAATTTTTAATATTACCATTAATTGTTTCAGGATGTTTGAGAGTGGTTCCAATGTCATCGGACTTCAAATGCAAAGAGTAAAATTTTTTATCCCATTCAGAATTCAACAGGCTTAACAGTTTTTAGGGTTTCAGGATTGCAATTTGTCCACTGGATTCTATCATGTATGGGATTGCCATTTAATCAAGCATATCAACCCCTCTATGTACCTCGATGTTGGTCGTGCTGATTGTTCAGATTGATGTTGGTGACCTCAAAATAATTTTTTGAAGAATCCCTAGTTTATAGGCTATTTATTAATTTACTTAGGTTCAAATATGGATTGCATTTGGTGCTATTTTGGTTGTATGCACTCTTGCTATATACATGAGAAACTGTGCATATTTGTGTATAATGGTTTGAATTCTGATGGATGCACATGAATATTATATATTTTTTCAAATTTTGAATATTTTATGTATAATTTGGTCAACCAGTTTTATGGTCCAGTCTTTGTCCAGCTCCGGTCCGGTTCCTGAGGTTGGCTGGTCTGATAACTGGTCCGGTTTTGGTAACTTGTGCTAAAAACCTCCTTAATAAAGGTGGTCTTTCAATTCTTCTTAAATGGAGGAATACTATAAAATGTGATGGAAAATGATTTGAATGCTGGAGAGAGATTATTCAAAACAATACTTACATATTCTGAATCTGATTGTGCCTTTCCTTTTGATGTAATGATGATAGCATTTGAGTTCCTAAACCTTGCAATATACAACTCAACACTGTCAAACTCACCCATTTTGAGATTAGAAAGCTTAGTTTTGAGTAGAATTTACTTCATTGGTATTTACTATTCCAAAAAGTGTCTTGAAGGTATCCCATATTTCCTTCGCATTGTTGTCCTTGGTATGATGAATCAGATCTAGCTAAACATTTAGGGTGATTAGCTCAAGAGCTTCATCCTTTTTCAGAGTTATAAGGTCATAGGTGTGGTTGGTGTCAAGACGAAGAGGTTTCTCTAGATATATCCACAAGCCCTTGCTTCGAAGGACAACCATTTGATCTGCCCAAATATTATAATTAACCCTATTTAATTAGGAAAACCGAAAATCCCTGTTGTCCACACTTTCTGCCTCTTAAAGCTGCTTGTGTACAAAACTCCAACTTCGACCTTCTTAATGTATCGAAACTAATATGTTGTAAGTGAGAAACAACAAAAGTTAGGGCTTGGAAGAGTTGTATAGGTAAGAAAACGGACAGTGATGGTGATGGGACCCTCATATTGCATTAAAGCTGAAAAAAAGTCACAGTTTTTAGATGTTTTTATGCATCTTCATTCCGCCATGACCTGGGGGTGCCCCATGTTTTGCAGGGGACATCCCTAGTGAAGTCCCCTAGTACTTGTAACTGGAGGTGTACATTGGATAGTAGGGGATATTCCCAGTGTAGTCCCCATGTCTGGGGTGTTTATGGGATGAGCTAGTAAAACTAACAGGATTATAACTAGTACATTGGATAGTAGGGGATATTCCCAGTGTAGCCCCCATGTCTGGGGTGTTTATGGGATGCAACTAGTAAAACTAACAGGATTATAACTAGTAACCGTGGAGAAGACTATATGTATTGTTTTTCCAAAGTTTTTTTCTGTTATATGTAACTGAACCTCTACAGTATAAATTCACAAGCATAATACAGAAGCATGTTGTGATTTTCATCTCCTCTTGTACATGGTATTCCTTACATTAGGCTACTTAATTACAAACCTTGGATGCAAATCAGTCAAAAGTTAGGAAGCATAAATATTTAAGTTGAAGGATTCCAACACACAAACATGTTCATTGTTAACCTCTTGTCTCCCTTTAGTATTTGTTTCAGATTTGGAATGTGTGGCTTTTGTAATTGTAAGTGTTCCAAATTGTTTCTTATTGAATTTGTCTTAAAGATGGTAGACTAGGTATATTATAATTCTTTCTTCAACCAATCTCAGCTCACTGGTTGTATTGCACACAATTCCTAGTCGTTATTGACATGATAAATTAGAGAATTAAAGTAAAAATACTTAATTATCTGTAATTGCTGAGCATGATGAATAAGTGATTTTTTCCTAATTCGTATGCTTCAGCAAAGGTTTAGGTTTGTTTTGTTGAAATTTGCACATTTAAGTTCAAGTATTCACTTAGTATCCTCTTTAGTAGAAATCCAACTCTAGATGACTGTCACGTCTTAGTTTATCTCATATATGTTGTTGTGGGAATCAATTCCTCAACTGAGTTTTTCTCTTTGGTTAACTATATGAATACCTAAAGTATAGTTGGACTTATTCTTGTGTCCTTTGCAGGTGATGCGCAAGCATGGAATTCCAGAGCCTTATGAAAAGTTGAAGGAGTTCACTCGTGGTCGTGCTGTAACAAGAGAAAGCATGCAGGAGTTCATAGAAAGTCTAGACATGCCAAAAGAAGCTAAAGAACGGCTTTTACAGTTGACTCCTCATAGCTATGTTGGAGCTGCTGAATTACTAGCAAAAACTGTTTGAGGGTTTCTTATGTCAGAGCATCCGTATAGTTGATGATAGAAAATTAGCTTCTTGAGGATAACAGTGGGGGACTGAACTATTGAATTTGTAGATATTATTACTATCCAAAGTATTCTTTATATATGCCCATGTATATTGTATTAGGCTGTGCCTGGGTTATTTTATTTATTTTTTCCTATTTTGAATATGGCTTTGGTTATTTTATTTATTTTTTCCTATTTTGAATATGGCTTTGATAATCATGGAAAAATCCATTCGCTAGTGTTACTATATCAGCACACGTAAATTTCCTCTTTTCGCCTCCTTTGTGCAGTATTACATGTTTTTTGTATTCCAGGTCGCCGATTTATCTCTCATGCCCAGAACGCGGAATTGACAAAAGCAATTCAATAATATTTTCTTTAACTTATTATTTCTATCTTGGAAGTTTAATCAACCATCTGGTGCCCAATTCTGCGGTTTGCCTGGGAGAAGATTTGTGTGATTGTAAGTAGCCTAAGAACATGTTTTACGCAAAACAGTTTTCAAAGTGATTAAGAGTTTGCTTATTTTTTCATCCTCTAAGCAGTTGCTTGGGTTGCATAATGCTGGTGGAGGGTGTCTTGAACAATTGTAGTAGTTGAATATGCCATTGAAGGTGGTGAAAAACATTTTGTTGCCTTCTATAAAATGGTGAAGGCATCTCTTGTTTCCTTCTAAACCTAAACGTGTCGCTTGATTCCTTCTTTAGTGGGCCTATGATTTGGATCTCTTTTAGCCCTTCCGGTTCATTTATTTTTCATTTGGTAAATCATTTACAGAAAAGAGGGAAGGTACGTTAAGATTCTTTCGATTTCTCATCTTGAAGAGATTGAAGATGATTAAATCCACAGCTCTTGGGGATGGCAATTAAGGTCGGGTGTGTTTCTCCCGCTCTCAACAGTGCTGGAATTTGACGGGCAAAATGACCGTCATGGGCATTTTGGCCGTCAAAGTAGCAGACCGTTTTTTCTAAAAGGTAAATTTATCATTTAAAAGTATTTTTGAAGGGCAATAAAATTTTCAAAGGGTCATTATATTACTACTTTTTTAGGGCAACAAAATTACTAAAACTCCATTATAAATTACTATTAGTAAATTAGTAATACTACTAATATCAATACTTTTATCTTATTATTATATAAATTATACTTTCTAAATTCCAACTATACTTTCACTAAAAAGAAAAATATTAAGTTAGTATTATTTCCATCATCTATGCTTTTCTATTTTGTAGGTTTTCTTGATTTTTTTCTAAAAGCCAAAAACATCATTTAACAATGATTTTTCTATTATTTTTGTTTTTTTTACTATTGTAATTAGCATCTACATATTACATATTTCAGTGTTCAATGCTCAACTAAATGATTTGAAAGTTGGAAATTGAAAGTTGGAAGTGGAACTTGGAAGGCTGTAGCTCTAGTCTAGAAGCCCTTGGAGTTGGAGAGTGGATAGTGGAGTCAGGAATGTGGACACACAGTCTTGGAAAACATTATCAAGATTCAAAGGTACTGCTTGTAGAAATTTTTTGGCTTAGATTTAAATATTTGTTTAAAAATCTATTGATTTGTTTAAAATCTACTATGATATTTTGTATGTTCGAGTCGATAGTACATGGTTGAGAATCAAAATACATAGCATAACAACATACATCAGTTAACTGGAATATAATATTTCTATACAGTTGTGGTGAGAGATTCAATGTGTCTTCACTAATTTTAGCAGAGTATTATCTCTAAATCAAATTTCTTTACGAACTGCAAAGTGCAAAGTGAAAATAACATAATACATCCAAGATAAAGAGAAGGTTGTGAGGGTTGTGAAATTGATCCCAGTCTCCTATGTGAACTCGGTCATTTACTTCTGCAAATGTTTTAGCGTAACTTTTCTTCAGCCAAATCAAATTTGCTTTCGAAATATATAATAAATTTCATTTATTGAAAATTGGAATATTTTAGAGTTTTTGAGGTTTTGAAATATACAAATTTTATTTGGAATATTTTGAACACTTAATAGTTTTTCTTCAAAAATATATAGTTATGTAAATGTATTGCAAGGAATTAAAAGATTAATGAATTTTTCATATAAAAAATAAAATAAAAATTATATTAGTTTATTGAATATATATTATACTAATCTAATGATATATTTGCGAAATATTTAATAATTTTTTTTAAATGATTAAAGTTATTAAATTGCAGAAAATCTAATTTGCTTTCGAAATATATAATAAATTTCATTTATTGAAAATTGGAATATTTTAGAGTTTTTGAGGTTTTGAAATATACAAATTTTATTTGGAATATTTTGAACACTTAATAGTTTTTCTTCAAATATATATAGTTATGTAAATGTATTCCAAGGAGTTAAAAGATTAATGAATTTTTCATATAAAAAATAAAATAAAAATTATATTAGTTTATTGAATATATATTATACTAATCTAATGATATATTTGTGAAATATTTAATAATATTTTTTTAAATGATTAAAGTTATTATAATTGTGGAATTATAATCTCAAGTATAAGAATTTAAAAGCTTTAAAATAATTAAATTAGAAAAATAATAAAATTATAATATCAAGTGTAATAGTGCAATGCATAAATTTAAAGGCTCTAAAATAATTAAATTAGAAAAATAATAAAATTATAATATCAAATGTAATAGTGAAATGCATACTTTTTTTTCTCGATTGTTTAGAAAAAAACAATGGCAGATATTATTCATATATTCTGTAGTTTTTTTAAATAAATATGTAACAACAAAATTTTATTAAAATTTTACATTTTGGAATTTGCCAAATCCATTAAAAAAATGTTCTTAACATATTGTAAAAATATCTTTAAAATCAAACATATTAATACTAAGAATTGGATAGAGAAACATATTATCTAATTTTTGCAATCTAAACCATAACCACATTAATAGACATAATGATTTGCCATGTTCAAGGAACATTAACATATTGAACAACACTCTTAGAATTTTTAAATTTTAAATAACACATTTGTGTTATAGAAGAGAAACATGCCATAACATAGTCATTTAATAACGACTGTCCATAAAAATTCATGACAAACCTATTAACTAGGGTTACATATATAATTACATCTTGAATATTCTTAATTGCATCATGAATTTCCTTTATTGGTGGGGGCAATATAATTAGGATATTTAATTATGGTTTGTATATTTTTAATTACATTACAAATACCCTTTGTATGCCCACAACAATCTAATTCAACCCAATAGATCCCTAATTATAAGACAATGGCTTCATGACATAATCTGTAAACTTAATTTGCAACTTTTGTAGGAAATGGTTGGGAGAGTATCTATTAATTTGGTTGAAAGATAATGGAGATCGAGGAAGGGTAGGAAATGTGTCAAGCTGCTAAAACTAATTTGAAATGGACCCAAACACAATCCAATGATTGCAAAACTTGGTTCCTACAAGTGCAATTCAAGAATTAATGAAGGTTAGATAAAAACAAAAAAGATAATGCAAACAATAAAAAAAAGAGGAAAGATAAAAGAATTGAATGAAGAAGAAAATTGAAAATATGAAAACAAAATGAAGAATGGGAAATGAAAGGTTAGTGTTTTGGTTTTCCCATTACACCCCCTCCCCCCAATTCTCCTATATATTCTTTTAACTTGACTCTCAAAGGGCTTTTGGCTGTTGGCCAAGAGGTGAGGAATCAGGATGGATAGAGCCATCAACTACATTATAACTTCATTTTGCCAAAATGAAAACCCAATAACCATTCGAAGTTGGTTTTTTAGTTTAGGTTTTCAATGTAAAATCTCTATGTTTATGGTGTATTTTTTATTTTATTATTGTATTGTGTGTGAAATTTGTTGCTCATATTATGTTCAATGCGGTAAGTTTTGTGTATAAGCCATTAATGCATTAGTATGTGTTTAATATGTTGCTTGTAGTTGGATTAATAGTTTCAAGGATGAATTTTTATGCATCGAGAAGGTGCACTTCTACAACCCGGTGGAGGGGAAGTGTACGTTTGTCCCATAAAAAAATAAAAATGCATGCATCAATGTGTTGTAGCATAGTGGAGCCCGATAGGAGGGAAGTATCTGTCTCTTCCATAATAAAAAAAGGAATGCATGCATCAGTGTGTTAGCATAGGTGAGAGGGATGTGTATTTTAATTTAGTGATGAAATGTTTGAATATTTGATCTCTCGACTCTTTGTAGAACCGGAATTAACTGGATCTATAGTTCTATTACTTCACTCATAATTCCATTGTCCATTACCAATTGTGTAATACCAATAACTTTGTACTTCCCACCGTTCATCTCTCGTGATATAGCCATTGGAATAATCAAGATTTTAAACAGATTTCAAGGGACAATGAAAAACTGAATACTGTTGGAATGATAATTCATTGTCGAAGGAGACAATTGGTTATTGGGAAACCACACTTCGAACTGCTTGAATTAGAGGGTTGTATGCACCTTTATTAATAATTTTTGTGGTTTAGAACTTGGTTGGAGGTCGTGTGAGGCCATACATAGGTTTTGAGTGAAAAACTAAGTTGTATGTACACTGAGTTGTATGGTCAGGCATTGCTTCATCGTTGGACCATTGGTTGCTTGGTAATCGATGCCATCTAAAACTGGTTAAAATGACACTTTTTTTTTAATTTCTTCTCCCATGGATTTTGTCTGAGTCATGGATTAATGCATATCGATTGGGTGGTTGTTATATTATTGCCACCTTTACATGAAGACGTCCCTCATATATGTTTTAATTAATGACTCTCTTATATGTTTAATGTGTGGCCATCTCATATATATATATGTATTATTCATTTTCCATTTCATATATGTTCATGTATGTTCTAGATATATATGTATTAATCATTTGCCATTGTTCTAGATGTTTGCCATCTCATTTGTAGAAAATGTCCATCTCATTTATGTTGAATTAATGGAGTATAATTTGGATTGCTTACAAGTACTAGAAACTATGAAGGATGGGTATTGAATGAGACACACCATTCTATTGCAAAGGTGTTGTGAACCATATGTTATTTATTGGCCAGAGTTTCATCTTTGGCACTTTAATTATATATGGAGAGGATCATTGACTATATTAAATTTGAGTCGATGTCTGTGTACATACATATGGTAATGCAACCAAAGTTGTAATGAGATTGGTGGGTTGGTGTTTAACCTTAACATGCTTCATAAATAGTTGACACCAATTGCTAGGTGGTCTTGCCTAAAGCATTGGACATTTGAGAAAGGTCTACAATTGATCAATCAAGCCACTATATTTGGAACTACACACACTCACACACATAACCATGATGATATGTCATCATTGATCATCTTGATAGATCTAGTTTAGTTGGATATCAATGTGCAAAGGAGTCACCAAAGACAAAGTTCTCAAAGACAGAGTAATTACAACCTTGATTATTATTAGCATTGTCAACCAATTGCTTGTGTGTAGGTTACCCCAAAGAAAATGCCATATCACCAATCCTAAATAGTCTTGCTTGTAGTTTGCACTCAAAACTACATTGAGAACATATTTCTTATAGCCATTTTGAAGACATGGATATCTACATAAGCTTGAGAACAAATAACATAAAATTAATTCCACAAATAATCTATTTTAGTGAAGCAAGTAGGCTATAAGTCTATTGTTTATGGATCAAATAGTCAAGACAAAACTAGTCTTAGGTGAAGATGTTACTATGGTGTAGGCAGTTTAAATGTAAAGTAAAACCTTCACTGGGTTTTTTATGGTAGGTATATTTTAGAGAAGAATCTAACCCTTTGGATAGAGAGGATTTGGAATAATGCAATGCTAAGTTGCTCACCTGGTTACCACACTAGTAAGCGGTTGGTTGGCCTTTATTTTAGAACAAAAGAGAATGAATCAAGCATACTGAAACCAAGATGGTTTGTAGGCTCCACATACTTAACATTGAAAACATGTTCTTCCCTATTTGATCTTAGGTCAAAGAGGATTACAATGCATCTTGTTTGGGTTAAAATGTTAGCCTTGACTTTGGAGCTCTTGGTTAGTGGAAGTTTTTAAGGATTTTGGAGATAGGCTTAGGATTTTCTTAGAGGTGGATGAACAATTTAAAATGGATGCTTAACATTCACTAGCTTGTATCCTAGTGGAGTTGGATTTGAAGGATGGGTTAGCAGAGGACTTCAACATAGAGGTGGGGAGATGGAAATGCATGTAAATATTCGACTATGATGGAATTCCATTTTGATGTTAAAAATTTCATGCATGTATGAATGTGGTCAATGATTACCTCTTAAAATTTCATAAAAGGGAATGGAGGAGTAGTGCAGATATTGGACAAAAGTTAGAAAATGAGACATATTCCACCAAGGGTTTGGATAGAAAGGCACAAAGATTAGGTTGTATTATACAAGGAGAAGAAATAGTGGAATCGTGAAGATCCAACCTTCAAGGTTAGAAAAGCATGGCTAAAATGACTCCATTATGTGGTGAAGAGGATCTCGTCAATGCAATTAGGTGTCCTCTGTTGGAAACTACAAGGGGGGACCTAGATATGTCTACCTGAGAGACTAAGCCAAAATCTTCACCACTACAATCTCCTATCCAAAAATAGTAAGTTAAATTGTTCTTATAACTATCCTGTTATTTTAGAGAATACAAGTGTAAATTTGTCTCACAAATCATGGCCTGGATTTGAAATGTATAAAGAGTGCTAATTGCTAAATAGATTAGAAAGCGGAAAATTTCATGTGACATTCATGGTAAAGGAGGGTTCCCATCACTAGTAGGGGAAGTAATATCAAGCTTGGACACAGGGGAGGAGTCTTAAGGGGATTTCAAAATTCCTTTCTTTATAGATGTAGGGAATGAACTCTTTGTTCTTTCCCTTTAGATCTCACCTCAAATCTAAGAATGGAAAAATTCTATGGATTGTGGAGGGTTTGAATGAGACTTACACATTGATGCAAGGAAGAAAGGTACTCAACCTAGAAGCGGTAGGGAATTCGAAATTTCCATCTCAAAGCATAGATCTTAAGGAATTTATGGGGGAAAACAACAGACCCTAAAAGGGGTCAATAGAGAAAGACACTCCTAGGAGAAGGTTCTTCAATAATATTTGTTTTCCAACATAAGGAGCATTAGGGGAATTTTGAAGTCTAAAATAGGCCTCAAAACAAAAAATGTACTATCAAAATCAACTTTAAAAGAACCAATCACATTCTAGAGAATGAACCATCCCTTATATTTAAAATGACATTGTTTGACTTAAAAATACTTATTAGTCAAATTCTAAATGATGAATAAAAACTCATAATTAATATATTAAAAAAAAATTTACTTTTAAATAATATATTTATTTACTTAATACTTCTAAAACATTTATAAAATACTTTATTATATAATAAATATTTAAATATAAAATATATATTATTAATACCAAATATAACAAATTCAAAAATCGAAATATGCATACCTTTAGATATAATGAATTATACCTTTATACCTTCATGTGATGGTAGGTAATATATGTTTAAACATCCCTCGTATACATATCGTAGCCATATTATGGTGGTAGGCGGCGTTCAAAATTGAACCCTTCATAGCCTTCCAAAAGGTTTTAGCCCTTTCGAGAAGTATAAAGTTAAAATTGTTTTTCAAAAAAAATTTAAAATTTGAATTTTACCTTTTTAATAAAGAAGGGCATAATTTATATCAACATTTCAAAAGAAGTGCAACTTTTCAAATTATCCATCCATAAAAATTTTATCTTCTCTTTACATCCTCTTCTCCTTGATAAATTTCTCTTCTCTTTACATCCTCTTCTCCTTAAATCCTCATCTCATAGTCATAACTAAGGATTATTATGCTTGCACATCCTCACCTTATAATACGAATTGGGTCAAGGCCCAAAGACAACCATAAAATATTAAATGTGTCAAGATGCAAAGCATAAGATACAACTATAAGTCTTATATTAAACTTATCTTATAAGTCTTTAATTAACAGTATCAACTGAGATTTGACACGTTGGATGGTTTTGATCTTCTTATCATGAGTCCTTACCAATGCGATTGCAAGGCATTCTTTGAAGGTGAAATACATAATTTTAGGTCTTTTTCCTCATTATCATGTCTTTTGGTAAGACAATAAAGAGGGTAGTGGCCTGCATCAGCATGGAAAATGTAGGAATGGAGGTTATATACATTAATTGTTTTCATTAAATAATTTAAATTCCTACCAATGACTATCAATTCAGTGAACCGTGAACTAGTGCAAAACACAACAAATTTTAGAGCCCAAGCACTTAATTACACACACCTATAACTTTCTTAAATTTACCATTAATAAACTTATTTTGGTATTCTGGTTCAATTTAAAAGGAGTGTTGAGACTTAGAAATACAGTGAGTTGCAAGGATTCAGTTGACTTAGGCCCCTCCATCACATACATGTATGCTTTCACAACAAGCGCTGAAAAAAAAATATTTGTTTTTTGCATTTTTTTTGTGAAAAGGTTTGGTTAATTTATACTTGTCAATTAAAGGACAATTATTTATATTTCCCTTCATCTCTGAAAGGCTGAGAGAATAAATTCCCTTCCAATTGAAATTAAGACCCACCCTTCAAATTTGATCACTAATGGTAAGTATTACATGTTATCACTTCACAACTTCCTTATAATATTAAAGTTGTTAGAACTCCATAGGTCTTATTACTTCTTTCGTTTATATGATATTAAAGTATTATATTATGATGTTATACTATATTAAACTTAATGATATTATTATTATTTATTATATTTATAATATAATATTAAATGTTTTTAATATAGTTTCATAGTATATTAAGTTTGAATATTCATTTAGGTGAGGGGTTGTGATCTAAATATATTAAATGATGTATGGGTTTCAGAGAAACCAAGACTAGTTTTTGGAATGTCTATGGGTCACCCTTAATTCTAAGGGAGAGAAATAACAAGATGATGAATATCAATTTACAAAAATAATTAAATATATATTTATTATATTAAGTTTAAAATTTTAAATAATATATTTATGATATGTAATATTCATATAAGTTTAAAGTTTAAATAAATGTAAATTTAACTTCTAGTTAAATTAGAATAAATGATACGTAATTTATTTATTATTTATTTAATTAAATTTTAACTTATAAACATAATATAGGCTTGAAATTTATTTAATAAATATAAGTTATATATATATATAAACTTTTTTTTTTCAGAAGGAAAAAAGCCTGTCCTTGTTATTCATTGAAGAATCAAAGGGCATCTAACGTGCCTACCCTGATAAGAGGGCTACAATCAAATAAAGGTGCAAGGGGAGAGTATCTGATACAGATCTCCAAAAATAAGACTCAACACAACAAGCTGCCTTGGGGAGAGATAGGAACATACCCAGCAAATACGGTCAACCAAAGCATCCAGACATGACTTAAAGGAGACCTGTCCTTCATAACCCATCACTATCGTGGACATAATAGTTCTGATCCACAATCAGAAGGTGCCTGCTCCGAAACAGAAAATGGGTGCAATAACAAAAATAAGGGAGTAAAAACTCCAGCACCAAGCTCAGAAGAGCATAAGAGAGTCATGCAAGACCAAAAGGTCTTCATAATATTCCGAAAAGATACAAGTACCAGGAGCCAAACTCAAGGCAGCCTTCGATTGACAGTCAGCAAGCTGATTATATTCACGATAGATATGGTTGAAGGACAGGTTTGAAAAAACAGAACACAAATGCCTGATATCCCTGCACCAATGACTGAACTCAGGGGGTGCAAGGGCATTGGAACCATTGACCCAGTTAATAATCATTGAAGAGTCCCCGAAAATGTTCAATGTGGAGAGTCCCATGACTTGAGCAATATGCAGAAGTGCCCATAGTCCAATTAGTTCGGCTTTGGTATTGGTACTAGTTCCTATCCCCAGAGCAAACTCGAAGGAGTGATCCTTATTCAGGAAGATACAGATTCCAACACCTCCAATGTCATTTGCTGAAGCCCCGTCAAAAAAATCGCAAGGGAATATATATATATAAACTTATTCATATATGTTTAACTTAAGTTTATAATTCAAGACTAAAATATAAAGATTTTATTTTATTAGTACTTTAAATTAGTACATTTAAAAGTACTTCTATTTTTAATTATAATGGAAGTGGGCACTTGCCTTAGTTTATAAAGAATAGGTGGGTGGTGGAGTGTCGGGTGTATGGGCTTTTCGGTGATCTGAACTCGGGATTCAATCTGATATTGAAACTACTTCTGGCATAACCCGATTGGAACTCAAAGGAATTTTTTATTAATTTTATTTCTAAACATGTTAAATCAACTATAGTTACATAGATTGTAATGCAAGAGGTGAGTTGTAACTAGCACAAACACATAACTTGTGGTCGATAAACACCAATAGGTCACAAGTGAGCTATATGTTATCACTCACCTTCTTCTAGTTAAACGAGTTGTCTGTCAAAAAGGTTATCCATACATCGACTAAGACTTATCTATGCATTAGCTACCAGTCGTCCATGCATCAACTACCAATTATTTTTTATATTCTTTTTTTTTACAATTGTTTATTTCAAATTTGAACAACTGCCATAAAATCAATCCGGACAATATACTTGTCTCATCCTCGTGCAATCTAGGAAAAGCATAGGTGCTAGTCCACCCCAAATTCTAAGATATAAACACCTATCGGTGTAAATATACCTTCCCCACGAAATGTCTAACTCATAATATTTTATTATATCTCTTATGAAGTTCATTTTATACCTCAAAATTTCCCTAATGTTTGGGTAATTTTTTTTTAAGCTCCATCAATTATATTACTTTAAATAGATAAGTACAAAAAATGAAAAAGGGTCTTCCCTAAGGGAAACCATACTAGAGATAAAAAAAAAGGTTTTGTTTATAATTAGATGTTCAAAGAGACTTAGTGTGTCTTAGACCAAAAGGTAACAAAACTAGTATCACTATAACATAACTATCCTTATGACTATAAATGTCTACTAAGCTTGGACTATACATGAGATAACTAGGAAACAAAGACTAAAACCCATACAATAAAAGCTATTCTATATTTTCATCATAAAAAATAGAGATGTAAGGAACCTCCTTTCCATAAGAGGACTCTAGGGCTATAACTGGATCTGAAGTAGGAACTGAGGAAGAACTAGTAGTTGCCAAATCCATCCTAGTGGTAGCTTTGTAGAATTGATTTTGTCTATTCATCGCCTACCTAAGTTGGGTTTGGATTTCATCCATTTGTAACAACATTTCATTTATTTCCTCCTGAGTTTCAAGTAAAAATTACCTAATAGTGATTCAATCTACCAGTAAAGAGTAAGGTTTTGTAGTATTTGGTCTCCCTGGACCTAGTATGGCATGCATATTTATCCCAAGGATGCATTTATTTAGTAAGATGCTCAATACTAATCCATTCCTTCTTAGACTTCACCAATGTTTATACTTTGGAAATCTTATCTCTAACTCTGTTGAAATATTGTAACTTCGAAGAATATTCTTTATGTATCTTTTGTGGTCCCCGATGGTCCAACTGGGAGAACCACTTGTATTACATTGTACCCTGATGCTCCTAATCAGAAGAACTAATAAGAGTCATGAGGTAGTCCCCTCTATTTGTAAAGGTGGGTCATCAGCACCCCAGTGTGGTTACTTGAGCCTACATGTGTAACTCGAGCCTACATGAGTTAACTTAAGCCGACATGTTGATTGAGTAAACTTTAAGTAAACGGATGAATATAAATAGAGGTGTAGTGCTCCTCATTTGTGACACACACACTCACTTGGAATAGCGCACTTGTGGAGGAGAGGAGTTGCTGGAGAAGGAGGAGAATCAGGTTTTTGATCTCCTTGTTGGTTTTACCTTTTTCCCTTTTGGGGCATCTATATTGAGGAAGCTTTTGCTGGGTTTTTCCCTTTAGGGTTTTCCCAGGATAAATATGTGTTGTTCTTGTAATACTGTTTCTTTCAGTGATCCTGCTTTATATGCTTTTATTATGAAAAATGAAATGATATACTGATGTCTTAGTTAAGCATATGAAAAATTAACATGGTATCAGAGCT
>LPNX010024644.1:0-20887 GCA_001517045.1 Pseudotsuga menziesii | reverse complement strand
CTTTTAGTGGGATTTTCAGGGAAATATGGTAGGTAAATGGACGAATGAGCCATGAAATGGGGTAGATGAGGTAGTTAACCATTTTTGGGTGTTAACAATAATTACTAGTTTCAATGGTCCTATTGCTTTATCTTGTCTCCCACTGCTTCTTTGGCAAGTAGCACACTTTCTAACAAGAGCATGAGCATCTCTAAACAATGTTGGCCAATAATATCTAGCTCTAAGAATCTTATGTGCTATCGTGTCCACAGAAAAGTGTCCTCCAGCATGTCCATCATATAATTCTTCTACAACCTTCTTTGCATCTTCTTGTTCCAAGCATATGAGAAAGACTCCATCGTATTTCTTTCTGAAAAGTACTCCATCAATAATATGATATAAAATTGATTTCAGACATAATGCCCTTCTTTGCTTGGGACTCCAATGCTTCGTCAAATACCCTTCTTGAAGATAGTGGACTAGATCCCGATACCAAGAGTCTGGAGTTGTAAACAGAGGACATACATCCACCATGTGTAGTTCAGCTTCATTATCCCAGCTGCTATCTTCATTGTTTTTCCCCTCAGCCATTAGTTTACAAAGTCCTTGTCTCTTAACTATGGTTGCTAGTTTGAATTCAATATCATATTCTTTCAAAGAAGTCACCCAGTTACCTCTTCTCTCTCCCTATTCTTTTTGCACAAAAAGGGATCATACTACTGGGTGTTGGACTATTAATTTGGTGCGATTCTTAAGTATGTATGGCCTGAATTGATTTACCTCCTTAAAAATTGCATAAGCTTGTTTATCAACCGTGGGATTATTCAATTCAGCCCCTTGCAGACCAGTGCTCATAAATGATATGGGGTACTTATCTCCCCCATCTTCTTTTTGTGTAAGCACAGCTGCTAATGAATCATCAGAAGTAAAAGTGTACAGAAAAAAAAATCATTTTCAAAATTTGGACCTTTGAGTGATGGTGCATGAGCAACAGATGTTTTTATCTTGTTGAATGCATTCTTCTCCACATCAGTCTATTTGAACTGCATACTCTGCTTAACCATTTGTTGCAAAGGTTTGACGATTTGAGCAAAATCTAGTATAAACCTTCGCACAAAGTTGATTGTCCCCATAAAAGATTGCATACATTTTTTATTATGGGGTAAAGGGATCTGTTCTATGGCTCTAATCCTCTCCGGGTCTATGGAGATCCCTTTTTTAGAAATGACATGACCCAGTAGCTTTCCTTTTGTAAATGCAAACACACATTTCTTAGGATTTAATGAAATGCCATATTTTCGGCAACGATCAAAAATATGTTTCAAATGAAATGCATGCTCTTCTCTCTTCTTTGAAAATATTGTAACATCATCTAGATAAACCACAACACTATGGGCAATCAGACCGCGAGAATCTATTTCCATAGCCCTCTAGAATGTTTCTCTAGCATTGATAAGTTCAAAGGGCATCCTCCTATACACAAAAGTCCCCCACTTGGTTCTGAAAGTGGTATTGAGACTGTCCTCTTCTGCTACTAATACTTGATTGTAACCGGAAAATCCATCCAATAGAGAGAACAGTTCAGAACCTGAGACCATCTGTAGTATTTGTTCCATGGGTAGGACATGATAATTATCTTTATCTAATGCACGATTAAGATTTCTGAAATCTACGCAAAGTCTGATCTCACCAGATTTTTTCTTCACTGGTACCAAATTAGATATCCATTCTGAATGTCTGACTTTAAATAAAGTTTTAGCATCTAGCAGCTTTTTCACTTCACTTTGAATTAGTGGTTCAAGATTTGGATGCATTTTTCTCAGAGGCTACTGATAAGGTTTTACTCCAACCTTGATTGGAATCACATGGTGTATAATTTTAGTATCATAGGTCTTTAGGTCTTCGTAAGTCCAAGCAAATACATCTTTGTATTGTATGAATAAGCTAATGATATTACTCCTTTTGCCGGGTGAACAACACTTCCCCAAATTTACATATTTGGTTTCAGCTTCAGTCCCTAAATTTATCAGCTCGAATTGTAAAGACGAACTATGAGTCTTGACATTTGCTGGCTTTCTGAACTTGTTGTCCAAATCAAACATTTGTTCCAAGGTTCCAACTCCCTTTGGATTGAAATTTCCGTACTTTAATTGCGCTTGGTGTTCTTTGTCATCTATTATTTCTCCTTTGAAAGTATCATCATTCATCAAACATTCCAAGATTCGTTGATCATTGTCTGTGAGGACCCTGCAGCAAACAAGTAATCAAAAAACACGATATAGCAGCAGAATTCAAAATCACTTTTATATTAATAGTAAGCCACTTCGAGGGGGCAACCTCCTTTGAGCAAGCTCAATACAAAATAACTTCACGGTACCTTCCTTCGCCTCAACACACACTTATATACTAAAAATAGGCATCAATACCATGGGTCAAAACCATGGGCCAAAACCATGGGCCAATATAAACTATGGGCGCCAATACTATGGGTCAAAACCATGGGCCAATATAAACTATGGATCAACAAATACTACAGGCGGCTTACAAAGCATATGCGCCTCACAACAATAACACAAGCTATGGATCAACAATTACTATGGGACGACTTACAAAGCATATGCGTCCAACAACAATATACTAACATAGTAAAGAGAAGGATTAACATGGGTTCCTAACATCCCCTCCCCCTTAGAAAAAACTTTGTCCTCAAAGCTTTAGATGTGGAAATTGTCGTTGAATCTGAAGGAGTTGTTCCCACGTAGCATCCTCGGGCTGCATTCCGTGCCATTGAATTAAGACCTCTGTGATAGAGCGAGAGCAAAGCTGACGAGTGCGCTTATTGAGGACAGCCTCTCGCTCCAAAAAGATGGATCCTTCATTATCCAGTTCTGGTAAAATAGTTTGGCCTTGGATGTTGGTGCCAAGAACTTTCTTTAGACAAGAGACATGAAATACTGGATGAATGCAGGAAGAAGGCGGAAGTTCCAATTTATAAGCAACAAACCCAATCTTCTGAAGAATCCTATATGGCCCATAGAACTTTGGAGCGAGCTTATGACGCCCTTTGAGTTTTAGTGAGGATTGCTTGTAAGGCTGGAGACAAAGAAAAACCATATCACCAGCTTCAAAAGTGCGCTCAGAACGGTGCTGATCAGCTTGTTGCTTCATGTGATTTCTTGCCATGTGAAGGTTTTCGCGCAAAATGCGAAGAACCTCATCGCGGTTTCGAAGGACCGCGTCAACTGCCTGAACTGGAGAACTGTTGGGGGTGTAAGGAAGAAGAACTGGCGGTGCCTGACCATAAACTGCTTCATATGGAGTCATTTTAGAGGCAGTGTGGTAAGAGGTATTGTACCACCATTGAGGGAGAGGGAGCCACTTTGCCCACTGATGTTGTTGCTCAGAGGAGAAGCAACGAAGATAAGTTTCCAAGCATTTATTAATAATTTCAGTCTGACCATCCGTTTGGGGGTGATAACCGGAACTCATCTTCAGTGTGGTGCCAGTGTGGTGAAAGAGTTCTGTCCAAAAATGACTGGTGAAAGTCGCATCACGATCCGAGACAATGGAAGAAGGCATTCCATGAAGACGAAATATCAAATCCAGAAAAATTTGAGCAACGGAAGAGGCTGTATAGGGATGGCTGAGAGCGCAAAAATGACTATATTTGGAGAGGCGATCAACCACAACCAAAATCACAGTCTTCCCTCCAGATTTAGGGAGCCCTTCAATGAAATCCATAGAAATATTGGTCCATATCCGGGTAGGTATGGGCAATGGCTCGAGCAATCCCGGAAGGGGTGTTGTTTCACCCTTATTGCGCTGGCAGGTATCACATTCAGCCACCATCTGTTGAATTGAACTTTTCGTGCCCTGCCAAAATAAGTTGCGCCGTGCTCGTTCATACGTTTTGAGAAAACCAGAGTGCCCCGCTGACGGAGAAGCATGGAGTTCATAGAAGATAGCTTGTTGAAGAGCTGTGTTCTGGGGAAGCACCAGACGACCCTTGTATCTCAGTGAAGCACCATCCCAAGAGTAATGTGGGACATCAGAAGGGTTGTTGTCCAAGCGTTGGATGATGTGAGATAATGAAGAGTCATTGACATAACCCTGTTGAACCGATTGCAACCAATTTGGAACAGGCATAGAAATAGCGGAAAGAGAACCTTGGTCATCAAATGTGCGAGAAAGGGCATCCGCCACAATATTGTCCTTACCCTTCTTATAAGTGATCTCATAGTCATAACCCATGAGTTTGCTAACCCATTTCTGTTGTGTTGGGGAGGATACACGCTGTTCTAGGAAATATTTCAGACTCTGGTGATCAATCTTGATGCAGAAATGATTCCCTAAGAGGTAGGGTCGCCACTTTTGTACTGCATGCAAAATAGCCATCATTTCCTTCTCATATGTAGAGGCAGCTAAATTCTTACTGGAAAGGGCTTTGCTGGTGAACGCAATGGGGTGTTCATCTTGAAGGAGAACAGCACCAAGTCCATTGCCGCAGGCATCACTCTCAATAGTGAAGGGCCTGATGTTGGGAGGAATGCTGCCAGGAAGGAGCTGAATACGATTGTCCTCTGGTCGTGAAGGTGGAAGTCCCACTGGTTCAGCAAAAACACCTGTACATCGATCCAGAATTTGTTGGAGATCCAAAGGAGTAGTGGGGGCCGCGGATGGTTGCATTTGAATGGAATGGAGCTGAGCGATGACACCATGGGAACTCTTCTTAAGGAGTTTTTCCATGCGATGTGAACTGATGAGGCTAAGAGACCCTGGTTGTAAGCCTTTCAATGTGTGCTTGTGTCCATCGGGGGAGAACTGCATCTAAAGTTCAGCAAAATCCCATAATATGGGGCCAAGTGTGCGTAGCCATTGAGCGCCCAAAACCACATCACATCCGCCTAAGGTCAAGGCAAACATGTCAGAGCGGAGGTTATAATCTCCCATAGAGATACGCACATTACGACACTTCCCTTTGCAAGGTAAGGTGCCCCCATTGGCAACCATGACTTCAAAGTTGGAGCAAGGATGGATAAAACAATCAGCTTGTTTGGCGACCCGAGGGTCAATGAAATTATGAGTGCTGCCAGAATCAATGAGTATTGTAAGAGGAAGCTTCTTGAAGTAACCGCGTACCCGCATTGTTTGGGGGGCAGTGACTCCAGCTAAAGCATGGAGGGATATCTCGGGCTGGTCGTCCTAAGATGGAGGATCAGTAGGCGGCTCCTGAGTGTCAACCGGAGCATCCATTACATCGAAAACTTCTTCACCAATTTCAGAGGCAGGTGCAGAATCCACATCCAAGAGATAGATCTTTTGTTGAACACATCGATGTCCCCGACTTAATTTCTCATCACAATTATAACAAATCCCTTTTTTTCTCTACGTGCCTGCATCTTTGTTTCAGAAAAATGCTTGATTGGAGGTGAGCGAGGAGCTGGCGGAATGGGAGGTCGTGGAGAACCCATATTTTGGAAGGGAACAAAAGAGGATTTGGAGCGCTGTTGGGCTGCCATCTTGTCTTCTGCCAACTTAGCCAACCTCAGGGCTTCCATCATTGTGTTGGGACTGAACATTTTGACCTCAGAGCGAATTGCATCATTTAGACCACTGATAAAATAACTCCGGTAGAAGTCATCAGGTAATCCTTCTGTGTGATTAGCTAGTTTCTCAAATTCAGTTTGATACTCTTTCACAGTGCCAGTTTGGCAAAGTTTAGTGAGAGCTCCTGTGAAGTCATCAAAAGCACTCGGACCAAATTGGTGCAAAAGGAGCTGGCAAAAAGCAGGCCATTTTGGCTCTTCGTGAGCCTTGATGTACCAACGATACCATTGAAGAGCTTCTTGTTCCAAATGAAAGGAGGCAAGTGGAACTTGGTGGACATCAAAAGTATTATGAAGGCTAAAATACTGTTATGCACGATAGATCCATCCAGTCGGATCAGTACCATTGAAGCGAGGAAAATCTAGCTTCGAACCGCGAAAGTTACTGGAAGAAGAGAACCCATTGGTTGATGAAGACTCGGACTGTCGTCTGGTGTTCATAGCTGAATGCTCAAGATGGAGACCAAGAAATTTTTCGTCCAGTTCCTGGAGTTTGGCTTGGATGGCTGCAAGTGTGTCCTCCATGATTTTTGCTCCTGTGCGAGTGACAACCATAAGCAGGAGATTTTTCAGGAAGGGATCTGCAACGGCGCGGAAGTGATCGGCAACAGATGGATCTGCAATGGCACAGAACTGACCGGCAACAGTTCTGGATAGAGGAAATCTGTAATTGTGCAACTGAAAATAGATATGGACCCCCGATATGTGCGGCTTTCTATCGGTTCAAGGGATTCACTCGGCCACCAATGCTATCTGACGGCTTGCGTATTGGGGCAGTACCCCTCACTCCACAGCTCAGGTAAAACTGATAACTGCTTGGCCATAAACGACAGCTCTTGGTTTACCTCACGGGTGGGAACTAGTCAATCAGGTAGGGGTCGTTGCTCTTTTCTCTGGCAGGTCCTCTCAATGGGCCAGCTACTTCGGGGTTCCTGTGGTACTCCTCACAATGAGTTTTAGGGCTTATGCCCAAGTACTTCCCACAGTTAAGCGAATAGGGATTATTCCCAGATCCGAACCTGCAACAGAAAAAAAATTTGGGTAGAAATTCCACCCAATGTTCAAAAACCTGATCTATATTGCTCAGAATCGCTATTATAACATGTTTCCGGAACTAGAACAACCACTCTGCTTCTACCCATGAAATCAGAATAGAAATCTGGGCACTCGGTCAAAAGATTTGCTCGCCGCAATTTCCGCGGCCGTCACCGAAATTCTGAAAAATTGCTGATTTTAAATCCGTGATATCTCCACTTTTAGAACTCCAAATGAGATGATTTTTTTTTTGAAACTGCGTATTTTTGAAAGAGGAATTCAGATATGCAATATTTTTCTTCTGATTTTGTGCAGAAATTTTTATAAATTGATCTGAAAGTCGCCGCCCAATTTTGCCCTCTTTCTTTTTTTTCTTTTTTTTTTTGTTGGAAAAAAAAACAAAAAATTTCCACTTGTGCCAAGGAAAGTGCTCTGATACCAAATTTGAGGACCCTGCAGCAAACAAGTAATCAAAACACACGATATAGCAACAGAACTCAAAATCACTTTTATATTAATCGCAAGCCACTTTGAGGGGGCAACCTCCTTTGAGCAAACTCAATACAAAATAACTTCACGGTACCTTCCTTGGCCTCAACACACACTTATATACTAAAAATAGGCGCCAATACCATGGGTCAAAACCATGGGCCAATATAAACTATGGGCGCCAATACTATGGGTCAAAACCATGGGCCAATATAAACTATGGATCAACAAATACTACAGGCGGCTTACAAAGCATATGTGCCTCACAACAATAACACAAGCTATGGATCAACAATTACTATGGGACGACTTACAAAACATATGCGTCCAACAACAATATACTAACATAGTAAAGAGAAGGATTGACATGGGTTCCTAACATTGTCAAAAACCCTTAGATTTGGATGTTATCTAGAACAAAAGGCCTGAAAATTAATTCAATAGAGCATCTATTATTCGAAGGTACTAGTCTTGTAGCTGAGCTAGATAATAAGTCAGTTGCTGCATTCTTTAATCTAGGAATTGAAACAATATTGAATGCATGAAAATTTATCAGTAAATCCCAAACTTCATTTTGGTAAGCTTTCAAATGCGGTGAATTGCAGTGTATTTTGTTCTGAATTTGTTTAACAACGATTTCAGAATCTCCATATACTTTCAGATTTTTTACTTTCAATTCTATTGCCTTTTTAAGTCCTTGAACTAGTGCTTTGTATTTGGCTGTGTTATTTGTGCATTCGAATTCTAACCTATATGAAAGAAAATGTTTATTTATTCCTAGATCAAACAAGACAGAGCCAACCCCTGATCCTTCCAATGTTTTAGAACCATCAAAATACAGAATCCAAAAACTTTCTACTCCTATTGAATTTTAATTGCTGACTACATCTAAAACTAAATCTACTATGTTACAATCAAACTCGTCAGCCCGTGAAAATTGAAGGAGATCGGGTTGGATATCAGGTATACTGCTGGCTTCTTCAGCTTGGTAATTTCCTGGTTCCAGTTCAATGAAATAGTTTCCCAACACAGAGTTTACTGGTTCATTTTCCCTTCTAACTGAGTCACATTATATTTCATTTGAGGCTCTCTTAACACTTTTATCTAATTTTGGCATCCCTTAAAAGGCAACCACAAATGTGACCAATCTGATGTAAAATATCCTTCTAACCTTGCTGACCAATCCCAGCTCAAAACTAAACCATAAGCATCCGTGATGTCTGCTACGACAATGTCTATGTACTGACATACCCTCTCATCTGCAGATAAACGAATCAGAACATCCTCCATTTCTCCTATTACTTTTACTAATGTTCTGTCTAATTAAAGAACTCAGCCTGTAGTAGTTTTAGGTTGACCATTTATTTGCTTGCAGATTGAAATTGGCATAACATTCAATGATGCTCATGAGTCCACTAAACAGTTATGCACGTTATAGTTGAAAATCTCAAAGGTTAGAATAAATGCTAGAGTTTTATACTTAAATTTTCCTCCTAAACTCGCCTCACCAATCTCTTCCTCAGGTTGGTTGTCAATTGGGGCTCCTTCTCGGGTGTCTCAAGTGCTTTTAAAAGCTTCTCCTTTTGTTGAGGTAAATTGCACATTTCAAACAATGATATATTTGCTTTATCCTTTTTAATGTCTTCCACAACATCATATCCCATCTCATGTTCGTTGAGATTCTTCTTGACATTTTCGGTTTTACTTTCAGTAGGATTTATAGGTGTATTGACTTTCTTAGGATCCTAACTTGAAATAACAAACTCATGTATGTTAACAGTTGAAGTGTTGTTCTTTACCTTCTTCATGTTTTCTTGAAGTTTCTTAATCTTTGGAAGTATTGAGTTATCTTCTTTTGATGGATTCTGACTTCTTGGTATTACATTAATCTCTGGTGTTTCCCCTTTGTCAGGAAGTTCTTCATCTTCCATGTTGAACATAGAAACACAGTCCCATAAAACCAAGGTATCTTCCTCTTGTGTTTCTGTAGGTTCGTGATCTTTCCCTTTCTCCTCCTTAGTTTCTATCAGCTTGGAATCCAATAATTGGTTCATTACTAATGTCAGAGAATTAATCCACTGTGGGAAATTCTTCTCAGAATGAGGTTGTTGCTGGAAAGTGCAAAAATTATCCATTCCTACATCAGTAAAATTCATTGTTGAAGGACTGCGTGGAGGAGGTTTAGGTTGATTGTTGTATTCTCTTTTTTTATAATAAGGCTTGTATTGTTTATGAGCCTCCTTTTCTTTTTCTAAATCAATCACTCGGTTTGATAACTTCTGCATCATCTTTACCATCCCATCTAACTCCTATGATAGTTCATCCCTAGGTTTAGTTAATAATAATGGATTTTTGTTTCCATTAATCCTTTCATCTGACTGCGTACGATAGTGCTCTATAATCTCCAATTCTGCCTCTACTTTTTCAGCTTCCTCATAAGTTTCTACTAAAGTGGGTCTAACCGATCTCTTGGCAAAAATGGCTAGATCTGAACCGAGAGTTGAGGTATAGTACTCAATTAGGGCATGCTTAGATGGTTTGTCAACTGCACTGAATTTGTTTAGGTAATCAGCAAATCTTTGAGTGAAGTTATGCTCCATGGATTCTCTACTTCTCTTTTCCTGGACGACCATCATGGTACCATGCATTGTCATGCATGTCGCCATTACTAGTGCACTTCGCTCCTCAATCGCTAGCTGAGATGACTTGACTACATCCTATGTCCTAAACAAGGTCATGTTAGGGCGATCACCTACATAAGGCTCTACCTCTGGCTGAGCTCCAAGGTCTCTCCTAGCCCCAGGACATGCATGACTACATCCCCTGCGAGCACCATAGAAGATCAGGGGTGTGCTGGTGTAATCTGGGTGCATCCCCTGGACAAACTCTGTATATATATGTTTTGCAAGGTACAGTGGGACCTGTTCATGGTGGGGAAACATGCCCCATGCTCCAATAAACCTATCATAGACAAAAGGCGCTGCAACCTATAGCTTAAACTCCCTGATTCTAAGCGGCTGACCAGTGGGGCGGTCAGGAGGGATATCAAATAATGTTCCCTTCACATCATGGTCAGATGTTGCATCTCTCATTACGGGCCATTTATCAAGACCCATCATTGCAACCCATCTTCTCTGACATGAAGTGGCCCAAAGAGAGCTCAATGGTCTGATGGACATGTAGATCTTCAATACATTATCTACTGCCTCTAACATCATAGACATCGAAGTGATGTGGGAGAGTGGTCTGAAATGGAGCAGATGTTAGACCGCAAATAGTCACGCTGACTAGTAATGTCTTGCAATGTCATGTGTGTGATCTAATCCTCCCATGGTCCTTCTTCGGGAGGGTCGAGGCCCTATTGTGTAGCCGCGGCACCTGAAAATTAGATGAAAACATAAATTTCAGTCAAAATATAGATATCAACTATAGGTGAATTTGAAATCAATATAAATTAAAGGTACTAATAACTAAAAGAAAAATATATGTGCATTTAATGTACCTGTCTCGTGAGGAACCTCCCCATCGACACCAGCAATATCCTCATCGTCACTCGCATGCACAGAGCGGTTGTCGCTCGACTCCCCAGCAGGAGCGTGTGTCGGTGTAGGATGCTTGGGAGAACCTATGAAAATAGAGACACACAAGTCGATGATTAAATATACACATGTGAAACAATTTAACTAACAACAAAGAGTACATCATGCGCAATTGTATACTTGCGAGTCCTTTGCCGACCTCTGGGGCGAGGAATGGTCGCAAATCCGCCAGTACTCCGCCTTCAACAAACCAGAGAACCCCACTGTGGAGATTCATCTACATGAAATAAGTCATAATAAATGCAGTTAGCATACAATATAAGATAAATGATAAATATGTCAATAGTAAATATGTATAAGAGATAATTAAAATTTTATTAGCGAAGTAAAATAACAAAGTATAAATAATTTGATACTATTTCATACTATTTTGGGTTTCCTAATTTTTTCAATAATTTGATACTTAATAGTTTGATACTTCAGACCCTTTAACATAATTTAATGTTGGTTTAAATAAAAATTCATTTTAAGCTATGATCTAAAAAGGATTTCTTTGGTCTAGAGGTGAGTTATGGTCTAAAAAAGCTTTCTTTGGTCTAGTGGTGATAATGAAAGGCTTGAGAGCTTGATAAAGCATAATTGATTCATCGAATTGATGAGAGAGATTCATTAAGAATTTGTTTAAGTTCTCACTTGTGGATTTGGTTTTTGTCTTCGATATGCATGTTAGTATAAAGGTATTGGTGCCCAATGCACATTATAGTGGTGAATATTTGGCACAAATTAAACTTGGGAAGTAATGTTGTGGTATAAACACGCTAGTATTATTTGTCAGACACTTGTGGTGTTGTGACCTAGTAACATAGGCATAAATTTCAACAAGATCATAATTCCCTTTTTTCTGCCCAAGCCTGGTCGCGTGCGTTGCTAGGTTTCATGTGCGTTCTTGGATCCCGTGCTATTGCACATGTTTGGATCTGGGCCGCGGCACCTCTGCTCTAACAGGCTCACATGCCTGACATCGGGGCCGGCCCCTCTCCGAGCCTCGGGGATGATGAATGTGCCTTCATAAAACTGATCACTGGCAAATCCAAGGTAACCAGATCTACTCTGCTACCTAAATTCATTAAGAAGGTTGATGAGATCCCTGTCATTGACCTGCTCCCCCAGTATCCTATGCATATTGTTGTTTCATTGGCAGATCGGGATTTGGTTGGTCAATTAACGGGGCTCTCTCCCTCTACCAAGACCACTGGCAATTGGATTCAAAAGAATTGGCGGCCATTAATATCCAACAGTGTTACATGTTATGCAGTCAGCAGGGGGTATTTTCTATTCGAATTCATCACCAAAGAAGACCAAGACCTGATCTTTCGAAGCGGTCGGTATTTCATGGGACCTTAAGGTCTCTTCCTCAATAGATGGACTCCTGATTCTGATCTGGCTATGGACATCCCCAAATTTGTTCCATTATGGGTGCGTCTGCCAAATCTCCTGATTCATTGCTGGACCCCCTCATCCTTGGTATCAATAGGTGACAGGATAGGAAAATATATTGACAAATCCTTCCCCAGGGAGAACTAATCCTGTGCCAAGATATGCGTTGAAGTAGATATAGAAGCAAGCCTTCCTAAAGCAATCAAGCTCACAGTGGGATATTGGAAGCATTTTCAAAAGCTTGACTATGAGTAACTCCCCTTTAAATTTCGTCATTGCCATGCGTATGGGCACTTCCAAAAAAGCTGCCCTAAATGGCCAAAAGATCTATCAGAAAAAGACCTAGAAGAAGGGTGGATACATGCAAAGAAAACCAGGGCCCACACAAGACAGATCTAGAAGAAAGATGAAAGAAATGGGGGCCATGCAAGGAAGGAACAACCCCAGAAACAAATGCAAAACGAGGAAGGAAATAGCTTGGAGGAACATGTAACTGAAAATCCGGAATCAAAGAAGGACGAAGTTGTGGCCTGTGAATTTGGGGAGCCTCCAAGCCCTATTGCAAAAGAGAAATTCCCAATCTCCAAAGGGAAACTTTAGGAGGTCAATAGTCATCCAGAATCCTCAATCCCTTCTTCACCGACCCTCTCGTTTGATGAGGAGGCATCGGATGATGAAGAAGGTGAAATCGAAAAAACACATCCGGCGTAGAAAAAAGCCAAAATGGGAAGGAAAACATACAAAGAGAAAAGAGCAGAAGCCTCTTACAAGGAAAATCTCATAGGAACTCAAGCCACTATTGAATCAATGCTAAATCCCAAGAATACAAGACAGAAAGGGCAGGCCAAAGGGGCTACTAAATCTTCCAAAGGTAAATAATGAAGATTGTATCCTGGAACAGTAGAGGGTTAGGAAGCAAGAAAAAGACTGAAGCAATGAGAGATCTAATCCCAATTTCCAATACTAACGCTCTTTTGATCCAAGAGACAAAGTTGGAGGAAGAGGACTTTCTCCTTACAAGCTAGAAGTACTGGAAAAATAATGAAGGTGTAGCTAGGAGTGCTCAGGGTGCCTCTGGTGGTATAGGACTGTTGGCTACGCATCCAGGATGTCCTGGCCAACCAGCAACCAGTAAATCTTATTCTTGTAGGGGATCTTAATATCACGCTCAATGCCAAAGAAAAAATATGAGGATCTATTGTAAGAGATCCTCTTAGGGAAAGCGTGGAGGATATTATCAAGGATTAGGATATGGAAGACATCAAGCCATCCCGCGGTCAGTTCACTTGGACCAACAGAAGAACAAGACCTGGTCACATTGCGACAAGGATAGATAGGTTTCCGGTCCAGCAAACCTTTTCAATTCTTGGCTTCAGATCCGATTCCTCTATTCTGGCTTTCGGGTTTCTGATCATAGACCAATTCTTCTTGATTTGGCACGAGAGAAAAATCTTGGCCCCATTCCCTTTTGTTTTAGTCCTATTTGGATTAACCAGGATGGGTTCCATGAACTTATAAACTCGGTTTGGGATTCTTCGGTCTTTGGATTCCCTTTCTACGTCTGGGAAGAGAAGATAAGGCGACTTAAAAAGTCTCTTAAGGCCTAGGCCAATACTCATAAATCTCCTGCGACCCAAAGGATCTAAGAGCAGAACTCTCTAGAAAAGCATCAAAGGGAGTGAGAAACTCAGTCGATGAATCTCTCCTCCCTTGAAAAAAGAAACTACTCTTCATAGGAACCTCCATGAAGCCCATAGGATTGAAGAAGAATATGTGAGACAAAAATCTAGATGTCTTTGGCTAAAATCCGGAGATAAAAATACGACCCTTTTTCATACGCAGGATGAAGGAAAGAAAAATTTTAAGGTTGTTAAAAAAATCCAGAACCAAGGCCAAGTCATCCAGAAGTTCGAAGAGATCAAAAAGGATGCCCACGATCACTTCCAGAAGGTTTACACTAATGACACTCCTGTCACCCCTCCCTCCCCCATTCTGGAGTCGATTCCCATTATGATCAGCCACTCCACTAACAGGAAATTAACTGCTTCGATATAGAAGAAAGAAATAAAATCAGCTCTGGAAAGTATGGATCCCGACAAGGTGTCGAGTCCGGATGGGTTCTCAACCAGATTTCTCAAAGCTTGCTGGAAGACAATAAAGCACAACCTTTGTAGAATGGTTAACAAGTCCCAATCCTACTTCAAGCCCAGGGGGAGCACCAACTTGACCTTTCTTGTCCTTATCCTCAAAGAAAAAGGAGCCGCCTCCTTTGATAGATTCAAACCGATCTCTTTATGCAACATAGGGTATAAAATCATCACTAAAGTCATTGCTAACCATATCAAAGAGGTCCTCCCAAGTATCATTCCAGAAAATCAAGGTGGCTTTGTAAAAGGAAGGCATATCGTTGATAACATAATCCTGGTTCAAGAAGCTATCCACTCTAGCACTCAACGTAGGGAAAAAGGTATGATCATCAAACTGGATTTAGCTAATGCCTTTGATCAAGTTAAATATGAATTTCTCTTTCAGGTCATGCAAATATTCGGTTTTGATCCTAGCTCCATTCATTGGATCCAAGCCTATATTAAAAACCCTTGGATTGCCCCGTTGGTTAATGGGCGAGCTGCTAGTTTCTTTCAAGCCTCTAGGGGTCTTCGTCAGCGCTGTCCTCTCTCTCTGCTTCTCTACGCCATTCGAGCCTCGGTTCTCAAATTTCAGTTGAATCAAAGCCAATTAAATAATGAGCTTATTGGGCTCCACATTGCTAGAGGAGTTAAAGACACAAATCATGCTCAGTTTGTTGATGATACTATTCTGCTAGGTGGGGCGAGTGTGAATTCCTCTAGACTTTTTCAAAAATAATTAAGTCTCTATCAAGAGGCCTCTGGAAGCTTGATTAATTTCAGCAAAATCCAAATTCTTGGTTGGAACTACAATCCTAGAGAGATGGATGACATAAGCAGAATTATGGGCATCGAAGGTAAAACTATCTGGGACTCCTTCAAATGCCTCGAAGTCCCCATCTTCAAAGCTTCTCCTAAATCCTCCCCTTGGCTCTAGATCATTAACAAAATTAAAAGCAGGATCAGCACTTGGGGAGCATCTTAGTTAAATCCTGTGGGGAAGGTAGTCCTTATTAAAGTTGTTCTCACCAGCATTCCTATATACCAATGTTCCATTCTTCTTTCTCCTAATAGAATCCTAGCCAACATTGTATAGCTTCTCAAAAACTTTCTTTGGAAGGGAGGGAAGCAAAATGAGAAAAAGCTCCTGCTAGTCAACTAGGAAAATATCACCAAGCCTTGGATCCATGGAGGCCTTCAAATTAGGAATCTGGAGCTACAAAATTTATCCCTCAGAGCTAAAATCCATTGGAAAATAATAACTGGTAAATCGTCTTGGTGTAAACAAGCCCTCTCGAAAAAATATCTTTTAGGAAGCTGGTTGAGAAGTCTGGACAGCCCGCCAAGAGTGAGGAAAGGTTCGGTAATTTTCTCCATTCTGGAAAAAGCTTTTCCCTTCTTTTCTAATAGACTCATGTGGATTCCGAGTAATGGGAAGAAGATTAATGTTTGGGAAGATTCTATCATGGGAGAGCCCCCAATTGTTCAGATGAATGGCTTGGAGCATCTTAAAGACTACCTACAAAGTTGCAATTTGGTAACCTTGTGGGACATCTCTGATTGGAATCAGGATGGCTCCTGGAATAATTGGAACATCCCCACTCCTTCCCATGCAGCTGCAACAAACTCTCTCATCGCCAAGCTTTAGGGGAAATCCTTGATTTCTAGAAGATCCAAGGACTCCATAGGTTGGGGGACAAATCCGAAAGATACAACACCTCAGTCGGTTACAAGACTCTAACAAATCATGGTGCGGTTGGGGATTCTCCCATTTGGAAAAACATTTGGAGTGTGAAAAGTCTCCCTAAAATCGATTTCTTCGTGTGGACTTTAGCCCATGGCAGAATTTTGACTGGGAAAAATCTAAGGAAAAAGGGATGGGAAGGTCCAACGAGATGCCCCTTTTGCTTCAATGGTGAAGAGACTACTGAGCATATTCTTATCTCCTGTCAGTTCACCAAAGAAATTTGGAAGCTGGCTCTCCCTATAAATGCTCCATTGCCCCCTAAGAATATCCATTCGTTGTTAAATACTTGGAACTCGATTTCTCCCTTTGTCAATCTCAAGTGTGAAAGAATCAAAAGTTACTGGATGGCACTCCCAAATATCATCCTCTGGAAAATTTGGCTTGAAAGGAACTCTCGAATTTTTAGAGGGACCGCGTTGATAGCTAACAAGGTGGCTGCCAAAATAGATTCTTTGTTGGGTGACTATTTGTCCCACCTCTAGAGTGGTGCCCATCCCACGGACAAAAAAGAATCCGACTAGTTAGTTATCCTCTCTCTGAAGAGTCCATTTTCTATTCTAAAGAGAAAGAAGAGGAATTCTTTGGAAATAAGACTAGATGATAAGCCCCTGGAAGTTTGGCTGAAAATTCTGAACTCTCATACTCTGTTTATGGATGGTGCCTCTAAGGGAAATCCCGTTGCGGCAAGGGGGGGGGGGGGATTATTGAAACTAGCTTCTCTTGGGGTCTCGGTACGGAAACAAACAACATAGCCGAATCCTTAGCCCTTTGGTAAGGACTTGTGATCGCCAAGAACAAAGGAATTACAAGGCTCACAGTGCTGGTAGATTCTAGGATAGTGATCCAAGCAATGGTCGAAGGAAACCTTCCAAATCATCTGCACCTTAGACATCTTTTAATCAAGATTCAGTCCTTAGTGCGCTCTTTCAACAAAGACGATTTTTTTCATGTGCTTAGAATACAAAACAAGGAGGTGGACTTAGCAGCCAACTTAGGCTCCATGCTAAGCCCTGGCTCCCTCCATATCAACAAGTCCTGTGAATTATGCCCACTTCCATAGGACCAGGGCTGAAGTAAAGCATCGTGGTTATGAGGATGACATGTGTGGAGGATGTGAGGAGGATAGACGTCGTAGTATGGGCGCCCTTGGCTGGTTCAGATGGATGGTGTTCACGTGCCACTGCGTGGGAGATCATGGTAATGCAAGGAGCATTTAAATGCTGGTACGAGGGGGTGAATTGTGCACGCGAACAGGAGGTAAGCAGGCTTGTCGATCCACGAGGAGCAGGGAAAGGTGATGTGTGAAATAATGAACTGTATGATTATTCCTGGTGGTCTGGTTCTTTTGTGCATGAGGAGTAGGGCTATAAACGCTAGGAAAATGAAGGGGAGAGGAACTGAGGTCTGTCTGGTTTGCATGCAAACTGAGATTGTTTTTAGTGCAAGTTTTGGGAAGAAGCTGCGAGTGGTGGTGCCAAAGGAGATCAGAAGTGTGGTAGTAGTTATGGCTTCCTCCGAATCGTTGGGATCATCCATGCCGGCTCTGGTTGATTATGATATTAGAGAGGAAGTGGAGAAGCTCAAGGGCACGGTGGGCGTCATTGATTCTGAAGGAGGCAGAAGATTGGAAAATGTGGAAGGAGACCTGGCATTCCTGAGAAAGGAATTCAAACGCACTATCAGAAAGTATGAATTTGCAATTCTCAGGTTTTTAAAAAATTTGGAGGTAAAATTTGATAAGCTCGAGCTGAGGGTGGTCAAATTGGAAAGCGCAAGCAAATCAGGTTCGTCGTCCCATCCCTTTGGGGATTCCGCATAGCCTGTGGATATCACTCTGTTTTGTCTCCTGCAGGTGGTTGAATGAATTCCAGTCTGTTTCTTTCTGAAGTATAATATGTATGTCTTCCTTTCAATTTACTATTTACTGTTAGTTCTAAAAGGTTTCGGTGGACTTTGTTAGTGTAATGATATCTTGAACTTATGTTAGCTTCAGTTACTTACTTTGTTAGTTCTTCCCTCTAGTAAGGGTGTTTTGGACCTTCTTTTTCGCTTCCATAAGGGCGTGTTCAAGGATGACTAAGGTTGGTTGACCTGCATTGCCACTTCCATAAGGGCGTTTTGTAAGTTGAACCCTATTTTTGTGGTTATACCACTCCTTAATATAATATAACTGTGTTTGTCTAAAAAAACATAGGCGTAAATTTCAATCATATGATATGCATTACACAACATAGTCATGCCCCTTGAAGTTCTCTTCAGTGTTTCATTTCCCCCGCTTTGGGGGTATGCTAGTTATGATGTTGTTTCTAGGTTCACAAAAATTCATCATATTAATACATAAATATTAACTAATCATATTAATTAATATAATATAATATAATTTTACAATAAATTTTACAATATTAAAAAATGTATAAATATATATTTATTTTAATTATAATGTGTGTGTGTGTGTGTGTGTATATATATATATATATATATATATATTAATATATATCAAAATCTTTAAATTAAAATATATGGGTTGTTTAGATAAATGCCTCCGTCGTTTTAAGGTTCATGATTGTCTCGCGTCTACAGTTTGGATTTTTCCCAATCCTCCATGTATTTTCAGAGGATTGAAAAAAATTGGACACCATTTTTTCTTTCCCAACACACATTTCAAAATTAAACCGGCAACATAAACGATGTCATTTGATAGAAATATTTATAAAACCTATAAATTTAATGTTTAAATTTAACAAATTTAAACTAAAATTTTATAAAAAAATTAATGATTTGTCTCGGGTCTAGGGTTGATTAATTGTCTCTATGGTTCATATAGGTTTTGTTTATCTCCGATAATTTGGATAAATCATTCGGTAACCTCTATTACAGTGTTGTTAAACACCTGGAAGAGTGTGCCATGTTTTGGCTTGATTCTCTATGAGTGGACTATGTTGGTTCCGCAATCTACGAGGTGAGATAAGCCTCAAAACAAGAATATTTGTGTGCATTAATAGGGAGTTCATCAAGAAGTTAAATGAACCATGTACGTGAAGCGAATCCTACTAGATCGACGATTAAATTGGTTAGGTACCCATGTACTCTGATCGATCGTTAAAGTGGTTAGGAATCCATGTACTCCAGTCGATGGTTATTCCTTTATATGAACATTGATAGTTTGATGATGTTTACATGACCGATGCATGAGATGCAAGTGCTAGGTTGGACCAAATATGTACTTTTTTTATTGCGAGGTTCTTAAATTCAGGGTGGAGAATATGATGCATCAAACCAATTAAAGATGTTGATAAGGACCTAACGTGACATGGATTGAGGCAAGCACTTGTAAAGGAGGACAGTTGCAATGACTAACTCCTTACTTTCATATGCAATACTCGATCTTATTGAAGTTTGTCATTTTATTCTTATTGGTCATCGTAATGGGGATTTTGTCTCTACTCTAGAAGTTTTCTTGTATGTTTTAGGAGAGGTTGTTAGGTTCAGTTGGATTTCAAAGATTTCATCCAAGTAGTTAGATCCTATTTTGTTGTGTGGTTGGGATATTCTCTCAAAAGCACTAAGATAATGTGTATATATTAACGCAAAGCTTGATGCATTTATATCTAATATTTTTTATTTTATTTTTAATATATTAGTAAGAGAGAATTGTTAGTGTGTAGTGTTTGGAATGGTATATTCTTTGCATGAAAATCAACTAGCAAAGTTGATAGCCGATTGGTATAAGTCGATTGGAGTAGGAGGAAACATGCGGTGGATGTTTGGTTGATCGATCGAAATAAGTTATTTGGTCAAAGGAAAAGGACTGGTCGACGAGAAGTTGATAGAACGCCCAAAACTCAATGAGTAATCCACCAAAGTTGACCCATTCAAGACGAGTGTAACATAATAACTGAAAGTGGTTAGGAAGTTATGGATTTTAATTAATGAGAAGTTGGTTGCATTGCATATATAAATAAAATGAAATGGTTGTGAAGCATGATCACGACATGATGCAATGAAGTGTGATATGTGGTCTAGCAAGTCACAGTTCTAAACACCTGTTTTTGAGTGTTTGATTAATCTATGAGTGAAAGCAAATTGGTTTGTTGGTTTTCCTTGGGAGAGGGTTTTTATGTTTAATGCGTTGATGTGTTGTGCGCCATTGTCTTGTGTTTAATGTGTTTAACTATATGGGTAAATTTGCAAACTAGTTGTAATCGACATTTAGAACCAACATGTAGAAACCATGTCTATTATTGCATTTCTCTAGAGCTGCAACAAGCAATGAACCTTGAGGTCCACATGTGTCACTTATGGCATAAATTGTGTAGGTTACAAAAGAATTTGCAAAGATATTTCCATCATTGTGTCCCATAAGGGATAAAAATGAAAGGTAGGTAATGAGCCTAGCATGAATCGTAGTATTCGCATGTGCAACTTTGGCCAATGGCATATTTTCCCTAATAGTATGTCTTACAAAATATGAACTTAAGATGGGTGAACTTGTCAATTAATGAGTATTCCAAAACATGGAATCCAATCACATATTGTTCAAAACATTGAATGAATACCATATGGTGATTGCAAGTTGTTGAATAAATTTTTAAGAAGCACACTTTCTATTGTTGATGAATGCACTTAGGTTGATTAAAATTTTGTATCAACAAATCCTATTCTCCAAGAAGAAGACATAGGCTCAATCCCTATGTGATTCTTGCATCTAGCAATAAATATTAATATTATTGGATAAGAGACATGCACCTATAGAGTGTGGGATGAATGTTGAAGATGGGGTGCAGTGAGCACTAAGGAGCAAACATGTACCATGTACCGTATTCATATACACAAATTAACTAATCATATTAATCAATATAATATAATTTTACAATACATAAATTTTTAAATATTAAAAAAATGTATAAATATATATTTATTATAATATAT
>LPNX010024592.1:274101-318036 GCA_001517045.1 Pseudotsuga menziesii | reverse complement strand
CCAATTTTTTGGGGTGTTTTATCTATTGTCTTTGACGCCTCAGAAAGTGTCTCTATAATTTTTATTTTTAGGTTGAATTTATGGAGATTTGGGCAAATATAGCCTCCTTACACCACCTGGGTGATGATGTAGCACTTGACTACTTTGTTTCCAATTGCTCGGTTGCATTTGGTACTTGTTTTAACATCCCTTGTGGGCTCCTCCTTCCACATAGTTTGCATTCGGTGTGGTTGTGGTGAATTGGCATATGCATTTGATAACCCGGCATGCTCTTTGTGATGAATGTACAAGCATTATCAATGGGCATGGAGTCAAAGGCTGAGTATCAATAAGAATGATCAAGGCTGGTAGTGGAATCATTTAGGAATGGTGGCAGATATGAGAATTACAGTCCACTAACACAAAGCATTAGCTAGAAAGAATTTTGTGTTAACTTTAAAGGAATGGGTGAAAACATTTGAACATGGATGAAATCAAAGCTTCCTATCAGAGGATGAATTGTGAATCATATATTTTCATTCAAATACTGTAGAAAACATATATAAATGGAAAACTTAGAAAGAAAACATTTACAAAGGAAAACACAGACCGAGAAATATTGGCACATGAATCTCTTCTTTGAAAAACTTTGTACTTCTACATAGATAGTTTTATTAAGCTCAGGCAAACATTTCACTTCAAATATTGTTTCTTTTTCTCAAACTTTGAACCCCTCGTACATTGCCAAACATGAAGAATATATACAAAATGTTCTTCATAATGAACCCTAACTGTGTATTAGCAAAAAACTAGTTTTTTTCTCACAAATGCCTAAATTTATGGAATTATGTTTTGTTTCTCCTCCCTATGAAACTTCATAGGTTTTAATCTATATTTTAATTTGTATAATGTATAAGTAAATAATATGTGTATATATTTAATTATTTTAAATCACATAACATATGAACTATATATATATATATACCTATAGTAACATAATATATATTAATTATATATTATTATTATATTTACATATTTTACCATTATTAAGGTGAAAGAAGTTTATATATCATAAGGGTGTTTATAACATATTTACCTATTTTATAAATTATATTAAGTATTATATTTATATTTCTTACAAGTATAGTATGGATGGACTATGAATGTATGTATTTTAACATAATTCCCTAAAATGAAGCATGTTTTGTTGGGAGAAAGAAAATGGGAACAATTTCAATATTATGTTTCCATTGTGGTTTGAATTTTGTACTTTGGTGGGTTGTTTTAGAATAATCTCACTTGTTATGCATGCTTTAATTGGTAAACATACCCCATATGCTTTAGATGATGATGATGATGAACTAGATGACAATGACAATGATGATGTTTTTGATGATGACGATGATGGAAATGATCATGATCATGATCATCGTCGTCATCTTTGTCATAGTCATCATGATTATCACAATAGTCATCATCATTGGCATAATCATCATCATCATGATTATTTGCATTTTCATCAGTTATTCATCATTACCTTTGGAATAATAAATAACATCTACCCAAAATATGTGATTAGTGGAAAAGGGACACGGAGGACACACACGATTTATGCATGAAAAATAACAACTTATTTCTTAAGATGATCAACATCATCATTCTCATTGTATTCATCATCATTATCATTGTCATCATCACCATCATCATCATTCATTTCATTGCCATCATAATCATCGCTGATTTCATCATTGCCATTATCCTCCTCCTCCTCCTTCTCATCATAATCGTCATCATCATCATCATCATTGTCATCATTCTCCTCATTATCAACAACATTATCATCATCATCATAACCATCCTCAATATCATAATCATTATCCTCATTTTCATCTTCAACATCTAGGTGTAAAACTGGATGCAAAAGTGAATAAAAACATGGATGCAAAAAAGGATGCAAACATGGATGCAACAAAAGTAGGCGCAAAAGTGGGTGCATAATGGGGTGCAACAAAAATGGATAAAAAAGGTGATGCAAAAGTGGATGCAAAAAATGATGCAATCATGGAAGCAAAACATGATGAAAAAAGTGGCGCAAAAGTGGATACAACCATGGATGTAAAATGGGATACAAACTATTGGATGCGAAAGTGGATGCAACAAAACTAGATGCAAAACTAGATGCAAAAGTAGTCGTAACACCCAACGCAAAACCCGATGCAAAAGTGGATGCATAAAGGGATGCAATAATTGATGTAAAATTGGATGCAAAAAAAGATGCAAACGTGGATGCAAAAGTTGAAGCAAAAGTGGGTGTAAAAGTAAGCACAAAAATGGGTGTGAATTGAGACGCGACAAAAGTGGATGCAAAAGTGGCTGCAATAGAAGTTGCAAAAAAATACGTAAACATGGATGCAAAATAGGATGCAAAAGGGGATGAAAATGTGGCTGCAATAGTAGATGCAAAAAAATACGTAAACATGGATTCAAAATAGGATGCAAAAGGGGATGAAAATGTGGGTGCAAAAGTGGACGAAAAAATGGATGCAAAAGTGGATGCAAAAATATCTAAAACAAAACAAGATGCAAAACTAGACTCAAAACAAGATGTAAACTTTGATGCAAAACTTGCCGCACAGAGGGATGCAAAAAAAGAAGCAGAAGTGGATGTAAAAATTGTTACAAAAGTGGATGAAAAAAAGGGCGTAAAAGTTGCGGCAAACATGGGCATAAAAGGGGGCACAACAAGAGTAGATGTACAAACCAGACGCAAAACTAGGCTCAAAACCTGTCGCAAAACCTGATGCAAAACCTGGTGCATAAGCAGTTGCAAAACCCGGGGCAATTTACACCGCAATTTGCACCATATTTATAGAAAGGACGCAAAAAACGCCTAAAATAGCACCAACCCGTGAAATTGCGCCATTTTGTCCAAAAATTGAAGAAAAATACACTGAAATATGGTCTAGACACAAAAAAGGATGCAAAAAGAGACGCTAAATCCAGTTTTTGTTGTAGTGCCTCATCCTTTGAGTTGGGATATGACCATGATTAGGAGTTTGTTAGAATTAGATATGGAGGATCAGGTGTTAATCATGGTTGGTATAGAAAGCTTTAATTTTCTGTTGTAAACCAGTTTTTAGGGCTCAGGTCCATGAATGACACCTAGAATCACCATAGATGACCTATCAAGTTGATTTTTTTCATTTAAATGGGGATATGGGAGCCATCAGGGGTTTCTAAGTACTATGTATGTGTCTTGGGACCTTAGACATAACAAGGGGAGGAAAACTATGCCTTAGCCCCTAAAATATGCTTCTAGGAATCTAGATCTAAGAGTGATGTGTTGAATAATCTCAATAGAGCCATCCATTGTATCATTTAATTTTAAAACGGGATACTAGTGCCATTTGAACATTTTTAGCACTAAGTACAGATATTAGGACCCTTGACATGTGTGGGGGAAAACAATTGGTCATTAGGCCTTAAAGGAAGTTGTTAACCATTTAGGGCTAAAATTGATGCCTCCAACCACTGCACATGACATTGAAAGTGAATCCTCTAAATATTAAAGGGAATATGCATGCCATCATCATTTTTTGAGCACTAGGTATTGTCTCAAGGCCATGGACATGGTCAGGGAGGAAACTATGCCCTTAGGCCCGAACTAAAGCTTCTAGGAATCTAGGAATAGGAAGGACACATTAAAAAATCATGCATGGCATCTCATAGGTATATTTGGATTATTAATATGGATGTTAGTGGAAATAAGTGGTTTTGACTAGTAGGTATGGGATATCCATGACATGATTGATGGAAAATGCTCGTTCCTTAATCCATAAAGGAATATTTGAGGCACCCATTTTAATGAACAATTCCTTGAAGTACCACACATGACCTACTCAAGGTATGCTTGGTCTCCAAGTAAAATATGCACATACCTTTAAGAGGTTTTGAGCATTAGATATGGTTATTAAGGCCTTAACATGGTCAAGGGAGGAAAACCAAGACTTTATCCCTAAAGAATCATTTTGGAATCTATGGCTATGCATGTCCCTTACTCACTAGATTTTCATGCCTTACTTACTAGCCCTCCCTACCTTTGTATTTCCATCTCTCTTTATCTCTACGTGTGTGTGTGTTTCTTTCCCCCCCCTCTCTCTCTCTCTCTCTCTCTCTCTCTCTCTCTCTCTATTTTTGTGTGTACCTCCCTCACTCCTCCTCTCTCATAACATCTATCCACCTTCTTTATACCTCCCTCACTATCCCTCCATACATCATCCTCTCTCTCTCACTCCCCCCTCCCCCCTCTCTCATTTTTTCTCACCCCTCCCCCTCTCTCCTCTCTCTCCCATACAATCTCTGTGTGTGTGTGTGTCCCTCCCCCCCCCCCTCTCTCTCTCTGTATGTGTGTGTGTCCCTCCCTCACTCCCCATCTCTCATAACCTCTCTCCACCTTCTCTATACATCCCTCACTATCCCTCCCTCCATCACTCTCTCTTTATCAGACACCCCTCCTCCCTCTCTCTTTGTCGCTCATCCCTCCTCCTCTCTCTCCCACACAATATCTCTCTATATGTGTGTGTGTATCCCTCCCCTTTCTCTCTATCTATATCTATGTGTGTGTCCCTCCCTCACCCCCCCTCTCTCATAACCTATCTCCACCTTCTCTATTCCTCCCTCATTGTTCCTCCCCTCCATTACTGTTTTTCTATCATTCACCCCTCACCCCTCCCTCTCTTTCCCACATAATCTGTGTGTGTGTGTGTGTGTGTATGTGACTCCTCCATCTCTCTCTATCTCTATGTGTGTGTGTGTCCCTCCCTCACTCCCCTTCTCTCATAACCTTTGTCCAACTTCTCTATACCTCCCTCACTACCCTTCTCTCTATCTCTCTCTTTTTCTCACCCCTCCCCCCCTCTCTCTGTCACTCACCCATCCCCCTCTCTCCCATACNTGTGTGTGTGCCCCCCCTCTCTCCCACACAATCTATGTGTGTGTATGTGTGTATGGCCCCCCTCTCTCACAAACTCCCTCTCTCTCCACCTTTTATTTTTCTCCCTCACTATTCCTACCTCTATCACTCTCTCCCTCCATTCTCCCTTAATCACTATCCCTCCATTCCTTTATCCATCTCCCCTACCCTCTCTCTCTCTCTCAACTTGTATCCCTCCCTCTCTAACTCTTTTCACCCTCCCTATCCATGCTTCTCCCTCTCTTACAACCTCCCTCTCTCTCCATCACTCACCCCTCGAACCTTTGTCTTTGAAAACATCTCTCTATCTCTCTTTATAGACATCCATATACATGTGTGTCCCTCCCCCCTCTCTCTCCCTTTGTCTATGCTCCCCCCTCTCTCTCACACACAAACACCTTCTATGCCTCAATTGCTATCGCTTTCCTTCACTTTATCTCCATCCCTCCCTCACTCCCCCTCCTCTCTCTCTATCATATTATGTCTCACCCTCTCTCTACATCATTCTCTCTCTCTCTCTCTCTCTCTCTCTCTCTCTCTCTCTCTTATACTCCCTTCCTCTATATTTTCAACTTGTTCCTTCTCCTCAACCCCCTACCTCATTATGACCCCTATTCTTTTTTTTATCACATCTCATTCCCCTCTCTTCAATTCCCCCCTCCTTCTTCCTCTCTCCTCCAACACACCCTATTCCTCCTCTAATCGCACATATCCACCTTTCCAATCACCAATCCTCTCTCATAAAACCATCACCCACTTCCTCCCCTCCACCTTACCCCCCTTTGTCATTCAAGTCTCACATACTACTACTAACCCTATACATCTTCAGCACCTCTTCTCCTCCTAATAGAGATCTCAATCCCCATTCTTCTTCACCCTTATAACCCATCATGTTCCCATTCCATTCATCTTTCTCCACTTGAACTTACAACATCCTCCTAGCCCCTTAACCCTTCCCCACCCCAACTCAACTATTAACCATACTCCCTCGAACTTACAACATCCTCCTAGGCCCTTGACCCTTCTCCACTCTCTCTCAACTATTAACCATCCCCACTTGAACTTCCAACATCCTCCTAATCCCTTGACCCTTCCCCAACCCTCCTCAACTATTAACCATCCCCACTTGAACTTCTAACATCCTGCTAGGGCCTTGACCGTTCCCCACCCACTCTCAACTATTAACCATCCCCACCTGAACTTCCAACATCCCCCTAGGCCCTTGACCCTACCACACCACCTCTCAACTATCAACCATACATTTGATGTCTTGCATAATGCACACACATTATAGAACTACATAGCGTGCACACGTTTTGTAGTTCTATAACGTGCACACATTTTGTAGTTCTATAACACACACATTGTTTTTAGTTCTATAACACGCACATGCGTTTTCCAACTCTATAAGGGTGGGAAATGTAATTTGAATTTAAACATAACGTGCTCTCATTTTGTAGCACCTAAACCATGCCAATTCACTTGCTCACATGTCACCAATAGTCCTATGTGTCTAGTTTGGAGTTTGCTTCGGTAATACCAAACATGTGCTATGATATATGATAAACCATAGCTAAATGGGCACTTCTTCTAGTTTCTGAAGAAGTCGTTGTTTACGCACTCATTGCAGTATCACAATCATTTTTGACAAAATCTTAAACATAAATAACATTTTTTCTGCAAATTCTATATATGTAATTTTTATTTAAAAATATTATATATTTTCCTATTTGTTTTCAATTTCTATTGTGTCATAACCGTCTTAACTCAAAAAACATGTTGTTAGTGTTTTTTCCATAACTTTTCAATTCTTAATCATTTTAAAAACAAATTCTATGATGCACTAGAAGACATTGACCTCTACATTCTATAAAAAACCCATTTCATCATTATTTCATTAGGGCCTTCAAAGGTTGCACCCACAAAAGACATACCATTTTCGAGGAATGATCACTTAGATAATTAAAAAAAAAAAAAAATTACTAATTTTACTTTCAAAAATTAACTCTGCACTAGTGCTATATGTTCTCTACTATTAGAAAAAATAAAACTTGAAATAGTTATAAAAATTTTCAATACATAAAGCTTATATATTCGAAAATTTGATTCAATTTCCTACATTTCATATTTTTTACTCAAAGCAAGATATTTTGTGTAAGTATCTCAAAAAATCCAATTAACTTGAGGAATGCCTAATTTTTTCAGTTTTCTATTGCATCAAACGTGCCAAAAGCAACCCTCAATTGCTTGCACTCACCCTAGTGCACTTTGTGCTTCATATATTAGTATGCCCAATAAAAAAGGTCACATTGTATTAACTTACAAGAATAGATGTGACATGTTAGATATTTCTTTATCAATGAGTTGAGTTTTATAAGAAGACTCACAAATTGATTATCGACTTCGTTAAGTATTCATAAATTCATATGTTCCATTTGGAGGGAGAACAATTATACTAATAATTGATGTGGTAAACCTTCCCTTGATTATGGATAAATATGTATATACATGTGAATAATTTATAGAACATATTCACAACTCAAATCTTTAGAAAATGTTTAGGAAATATGGTCAAAGTCAAGGTCAAAATTATTTTTGGCATATTCTAATAAATATTAGAAATGCAATTCTAATTAATGCAACTCTAATTGTTTCCGTCAAAGTGTTATTGAATAAGACCATACATTTGTTAGCAACAAATGATGATCTCAACAATCATAATAAACGTTTGTTGACATCTCTAAATCATCCTATTGCATGTAGTGTTGTTGTAGAAGTAACAAAAAATGTTACAATGATGTAGTTGATGAAAAATGGAAGGTGGATTATTATCTCAATTGGAGCTAGGGTAATGCTCACTATACACTTAGAGAATGATGTAGGACTTGCCAACGAAGCTTTTTAGATGGTTGAATTTTATTTTTTTTGGTATAATCTTGGAAGTCTACCCCTAGAGCCTCCCACATATGTTTAAGTAAGATTTAATAATTGTGTATGGATTCCATGGGATGAACTAATACCTCAAACTATTTCAATTGTATTCATTGAAAAGGTGAAACAAAATAAATTTATTGAAACTTGCTTGCAGTTTGACCATTCATAATTCACAAAGATTGACAATGAAGATAGAAATATAAAGAATGGAATTAAAGAGAGACAATTTTGGGAAGAGCGGTAGAGTGAAATGACCCCATAACGTGAGTTAAGAACGTCATAATGAAAGTTTGACTGGCTAACGGGACCCAATGGTGTAAAGTGAACAAAGATAAAACAGGTGTCAGATTATTTAACAACAATTCTATATTAACAACTTTAATAAAGCATGTGTTAAGTGACCCAACGATAAAGCATGTGTCACATTGATATTTTTTTGGTATGTTTGATTGATATCGACGGGTGAAATAAAGTGATGCTTCCCACCCTGTAAAGCATTTCGTGTGATTGACGGAGGTGGAAAAGAAATGGCGGTCAAGAGGTAAGGGATTTCACGTTTTCCTTGTCGTTAGTGCATTCTAACGTCAAAAGGAAAAATCCATAGTGCAGAATTGTTAGAATTGAGTCGTCATGATTGTGAACGTGTTCAGATTCTCTTTTTAAGTCTTTTGTTGCAATTTCACCTATCTTTTGTAATGTCTAATTTTTTTGGCATGTTAGTATTCAAACTTAGTTTGTGAATATCAAGGATCTGTTTTTCTTTTGAGATAATAGATAACTAATTCTTCTTGTTGTGAGTACAAACATGAAAGACGAGCGTCTACGATGGGTTGCATAGGTTACACTCCATAATCTCGAACCCATGGATGGTATTGTCAAACATGGGAAACTTCAATGTGCCATCCATGTAGGTTGACATTTAGGCTGTTCTATCTCTATATGCAAATGGGCATATGTTGCCATTGAGGTTGTCGATTCTTAGCTAAATAAGTTCAATTCTATAACACAAAATGTAAGTTATTTGGTAGCAAAACCAACCATACATCTTAGAAATTATGCCGAGAGTTTCCAAAGGTTGTGAGACTGTTTGTGAGAAGTATACAACATGGACCTAATTTTTTTTTGGAATGATCAACTAAATTTATAAACTTTAAACCATAGAAAGATTTCAATGATTTTGGACAATTCCATTGTGCAAATGGGTGATTATATCAAATGTTTGCAAAAAAAAAATACATTACTTCATTAACATACCATAGTTGATAAAATTGTCACTTGTTGGTTGAAATGAAAATAATTATATTGATTGTGTGCAACGTAACTTTGTAAAACTAACCATATTAACATTGTTCCTTTTGGAGAGAAAAGAAGTGATATAAAGAAATCAATCTATCATTTATCAACCTTTAATTTCTTTTGGACAACAAAGAAGCTTGTTACACCGATAGTTACGTCGATAGGCGTATATATCTTAGAATTTTGGGGTGGACTCCCTTCAATGTTTTTTCATCTATGGACAAGAATGAGACAAGTGTGTTGTCCATATTGATTCTATGTGTGTCGTCCAAAATTAAACGAGAATGAAACAAGTGTATTGTCCAGATTGATTATATATGTGTCGTCCAAAATTAATAAAATAATTTCAAAAAAAAAAATCTTAATTAACATGTGATAAGTACAGTTAGTGATAGTTGTACAAATTAAAAAATATATATAAGTCTGCAAATTGTATTAAACTACTAAAACAAAGGTTACATCAAAATTTACATCACTGACATAATTTTGGGGTGGTCTGAAATAGAGGAGCGACCACCCCAACCAGTAAAATGGCAAAAAATCCCATCAACCGATGGGGCCAAAATATATACTCAAAATTTATACTAGTATTATTCAAAGACACATTAAACAATAATCTAGAAAGAAAATTAAAACATAAAACCATAAATTAACAGGTGGAACCAATGGTGGGTCGAGCTGACTTCTAGGTCTTCATCAACAACAAGACACATGAGCTTCAATCAATGAATCTCTAACATAGCACATTCGTTCGTGACATATGAAACAATACCTCTAATTTCAGTAAATATTGGAAAATACCTCGCAAAATTGTTTTTTTAACCCCCTCCCAATATGCCTTCCCAATTAAAAAAAAACCCTATTTTCACTATATATTGTATGTATCAATTTTTTCATTTTCATTTTTTATACCCCTTTATATATCTACCTAGTATATTGGCATGATACCCCTTTTATGACCCCACTTGCATTCCACAATGCACCTTGCTTCTTTCGATGTATATTGTGGATGCACATTACTTCACCCACAATGCAGTTACTCAACCACATATCATTATGATTTGCGGCTTTTAATGGTCTAATGAAGAGATGAGAGATCACTTCTTGTATGTCACTAGAGCCAATGCACATTGTACAAAATTTAGATTCAATGTTGCAGGCCCCCAATTGTCAACTAAGCCTCTTGTGGGCTGGTTATACAAGCCCCTAGGGCATGTAGCAAGCACTAGGAGGCCAACTAAGCCTCCCAAGGCCTGTAATAGGCACTAGTAGCTGGGTATCCAAGCCCCCAAGATCTTACAAAATGACCTTCATCCATCAATGTAGCATTTACAAAGTGACTTCCTCCACTCGATTTGTAAGATCCAAGCAACGTGTTGTACTATAGGAAAAAGGGCTAAATCTGATACAATCACAAAAAAAATTCATGGCTATTCATGACTAAAAGTAATTGCCTTTTTTCTCTCCTTGCTTTGAGAGTAAATTATATGCCATCCTTCATAATTCAACACCTAATTGTGAAATATATGGAATGAAATGTATCCTTTTAATTGATGAACAAAAAATATTCCCAATATTGTCGTCTTATGAGTTTTCTCTAATGCATTGACTGTAAACAATGAATGAAATATGTATAGTGATACAATTGAAGATTTTATTCATTAATGACATACATAGCACTATATTTATACGAGGTAAAACTAATCAAACAATATTAGATAGTGTTATTGATGTCCATGAGTGACCAAAGTAGGTCAATGGAATTGGACAATGTATAGTAGAACCGTCAATAAGACACAATAATAATGGGGAGCGTCATGGCTACTCCTACGTGAAAAAAGAAAGACATGTAGAAGTACCAAGTGTCATGCAACACTGCAACAAATAATATAATAAATTACAACATAAAAAATTCCAAACCAATAGTAGATAATGTATATTTCTCTATCAAATAAAGAAGGAACTTTGAAAGGTTGTGGCTCCAGCATCAATAAAGAAAAAAATGTTTATCCCTAGTAATATAGCATGGATTATTTCGTGCATTTCATTATAAAAAATTGTCCTTTTGGATCCAACATCATGAAGTAGCTTAGAGTTCTTACAACTTTTTGAATTGCCTTATTTGTCACTCTTGAAGAATCCCTCCTTGAAGCTTGTACAACTGCATTGGAGGAAAAGAACACCTATAGTGACAAATGATATGCCCCTTCAAACACTCTCCGGGCTAACATATGAAGGAAAATGGGAAAAAAGAAGACACACAAATTCATGTGCATATCAGCTCAACATGCTACAAGTATACTCAAGATAAAGACTCTACTCCAAATTCCAAATACACGAAAATAAGCAATACCTCATCTTTTTTATCAATCAATGCTTTCACAAAGGACTCATTTTCATTTTCCAAATTGATGGCCCTGTGAACGGGGGAGAAGGAAGTATATAAATCTTTTATCTACAAGCATACCAACAACTATATTACAAATATAACAACATCATTTGAAAGAAGCATTAACTGCCAATGCTAATAAAAAGGGAAACTACATTCATATATACCTTTCCCAACTATGACCTTAAGGCTTTCCAAAACACTCAAGGATGCATCCAAATCAGTGGCCCAAATATTTCGACCATCAACTAATTTGTTAGTTGGGAATCCAACCTCCTTGATGAGGATGAGAGTCGGTGTTCCATGCACAACAAGAATCCCAATAGAAGAGATACCCTTAGAGGAAGCAATGGTCCTGTAAAGAGAAAAGTTTCACATCAATTCTTCTAATGAGAAGATACAAGAATAAGGAAGACTTAAAAAAATGCATAAAAGAAAATAAGGAAGGCTCTTACTTGTAAGTCTCACTAGGTATATCAACAAAATGAGTTTCTATGAGCAGATTGACACCGAAGGATGCTCTTTTCCGAGTAAGAGTATGCCTTAATAAAATCCTCCAATTGATGACCATCAAGGTCCATTACAAGAAATAGTTCATTGAACTAAACCCATGTTGCACTAGCTGCCCCACACTCGGACACAACTTCCCTAAACAAATTGGTCGAGTTTGACAAGTTAGTTCTCTAAATTCTTAAACCCTATTATTTTACATTCTGCTAACTAGAATACTATAGTTCATGAATGAAAGAACTAAAGATTTATCCATGCATCACTTGTGCTATTATTTGTTTCTTTATATGAGATTATGTCTAGTCATTGTGAATGGATACTTAAGTCACTAATGCAAGAACATGACATAAATATATGATTTAGCAAGCAAATTAGATTGAATTGATTATACCCCAAGGAGCAGGGGGGGGGGGAGACCCCTTATTGTTTTTGCATATTACGGTGGAGAAATTTCCCTAAGGAGGTGACAATTTACCCAACTACAGTACAAGTGATTACTAATCTCCAAAAACACAACATGAAAATTAAATTAAGTAGTTTCAAGGAATTGATGAAAATTTTCCAGAGAAATGACATATACATTCTGACTTGTAAATAAAATACAAGCACCAACAACATATATTTATCTCTTATCCTACAATTTCATCTTCCTTTTATCAATTGGCCCACTGAAGAGAGGAGAAAGAGGACAACATTTAAACTTAAAGGAAAGAAGAACAATTAGCTTAAGTTTTCATGTTCATTACAACAAAGCCCTTTCCACCTACTTGATCATGAGCTAAGTCCATTTGAAAATTTTTATTTTATGAATGATAGATGTTATTGAGGAAGATAATAATACTAGTGTATTTCATATTCATTTATAAATGTTATCCAACTAAATACAAAGAATAAAAAAAGGAATTGCAGTTAGACGCATAGAATCACTAGCAGACCTATAGGTGTTGGCATAACCATTGCTCAACCTCCATATTTGTATTTGTATCTTCAATATATTGACCTTTAAAAGGAAAAAATATACTCATATCAACAAAAAAGTGATGTAGAGATGTTGTAAGAAAACTGATAGGAATATGGAAAGGAAACAACCTTGTCACTCAAATTAATATAGAATAGAAACAATACATTTTCATCATTTATCCAACATTAGTCCAATAAAAAGGAGCCACAATGGTTATCCAATATGTACAATCGGTTTACTAGTTTCTCTTTAAAAACTACTAATTTAGACATGATTGTTTGGCTATTACTAGCATACATCAATGTCCCATGTGTAGTCTATAATATGTATGACTATATTAGGTCCCTTTCTGTCAATGGGGTATCTCTTAAAGATCCATGCCTTATCAGTCCCTTTAGGAAGATTATGAATGCAAATTTATCCACTTTCCATTCCGTCATCTTGTATTAGAGTTGTGCGTTGGGATGCAACTAGAAGAAGAAACATGGACCAAATTTTTCAACATCTCATTGTTATTTTATCTTAGCAACAACCATCTTCCTATTAAAATTCAGAAATAAATATTCCAAATGGTTTGACTCAACAAACAAGCTCCATGTAATAAAGGGTGGATTCCAACTGTAAAATATGATAAACTAAAGTTCAGTGAGCATCATGTTGTTAGTTTTTCATCATATAAGCTAGCATTATGATCTTAGGATCTTTTCACTGAGAGAATAACAAGCACAGCAATAAAAAATAAGCACATCACAAGAGACAAGAGACAAAAAGAGTTTTCCTCAGGGAAACCATAAAGGAGAAAACCCCGCAACTTCCTCAGAGATAGAATCAGCACCAAAACAATAAAAGCCCCAAAATAGTAAGATGCACTCCCGATAGCAGTAGTCTTCTTCTTGTCTAGTCCCAGTGTATTTCCTTCCTCACTAATGCACCACACTTGAGTGAGTGAGTGATGTGTGTTGCAAGTGATAAATAGAGAGGCTCTCACTCTCTATTTATATTCTTCCATTCACTTGAAGTGCACTCCAACATGTCGGCCTCACTTAACAATTACTTACTAGAGCCGACATCTCTAGGAGTGTCTAATAACCCTAGTGCCCCACCACTTGTGGGGACTTTGCCTCCTCCGACCAATAGTAGGGTAACAAAATTGTGGGGACTATTTCCCCGACTTACAATGACTCACCTAGGGTCGACTTCACTAGGATAGTCTAATAACCCAAGGGCCCCACAACTGTGGGGACTTTAACCCTTGACCAATAGGAGGGCTACCCACAATGACTTGACATGACTTTCTCATTATAGAAACTTCCCGGAATAAACATCGATGTATGGCATGACTCAAATACATTACAATACATCCCAAAATGAACATCAGGTTACAATAGATAAGAAATACAAGTGAATACATTCCGAAGTTACAATTACATCAACACTCCCTCTTAACTAGGAAGGTATTCACTCGACACAATTTATCAGCACTCGTCTTCTTCTCTGTATCAGCTGGATCATCTCGTCTTCAAGTCATCTTCGTCTTCAAGTCATCTTCATCTTCAAGTCATCTCCATCATTGGATCTGGATCATCTCTCGATCTGGATCATCATGGGCTATCATCATGACTGGATCTGGATCATCACTGGCTGTCATCACTAGATCTGGATCATCACTAGATCTGGATCATCACCAGTGCTATCTCATGATTCTTCTCATCACAGGAAGTTCTATAGAGCCAGCTCTTTTTCGTGCTAGTTGTAGGCCTAGCCATCATGTAGGTCTTCGCCCAGAACTTACATCTGACCTACTCGTCAGAAAGGCACGCCCAACACTTACATCTAACCTACTCGTCAGAAAAGGCATGCCCAGAACTCACATCTGATCATATAGGAACCAATCCTATAATCATATTAGAAAGGCCCAGCACTCACATTCACCAGCATGGTAGGCACATCTACTACCATCTGTGAAATGGCTCTGCACTTACATCTGACCTACTCATCAGAAAGGCACATCCATCCAGGAGGGAACACATCCTACCACAATGATGGAAGACTCTCACCTAGGCCGGAACACATCCTACCACAATGATGAAAGATTTCCACACATTCACCTAGGCCGGAACACATCCTACCATAATGATGAACGACTCCCATCCAGGCTGGAACACATCCTACTCACACTGATGAGAGATTTCAGCACTTACATCTGAGCACGTGGGAACACATCCCTCAGTCACTCCAGAAAGGCTCCTGTAGTTACATCTGAGCACGTGGGAACACATCCCTCAGTCGCTCCAAAAAGGCTCTGCACTTACATCTGAGCACGTGGGAACACATCCCTTAGTCGCTCCAGAAAGGCTCCGCACTTACATCCATCCAGGCGGGAACACATCCTGCTCACAGTGATGGAAGGGCTTGCACTCACATCTGATCATGAGGGAACACATCCCACCAATAATATCAGAATGGCCCCCAGTCCTCGACTGAGCTACCTGGTAATTGACCAGGTGCCTCCATTCTCAGAATGACAGTTGCACTTATATCCGACCTGCTCGTCGGAATGGCCAACACTCACATCTGACATGGAAGGAACTTAATCCTTTAGCCATGACAGAATGGTTCAGCCCTTACATCTGATCAAGTGGGAACACATCCCTCTATCACATCAGAATGGCTACTCAGTCCTACACTAAGTGATCCTGGTAACTGACCAGGTGCCTCCATTCCTAGAATGGCAATTGCCCTTACATCTGTCCTACTCGACAGAATGGCCAGCACTCATATTTGACATGGAAGGAACCAATCCTCTCACGATGACAGAATGGATCAGCCCTTACATCTGACCATGGAAGGAACCAATCCTCTCACCATGTCAGAATGGCTATGGGTCTCATCACTTTCTCTTAGAGAAAATCTCGATCTGGAGAACACCAAGCTTCTCCCTGAAGTACTCGAACTACAGCCTAGCCAATGGCTTCATCAATACATCAGCTATCTATTCCTCCGTCGCAACATACTGGAGCTTCACTGCTCCTCTCTGCACCATATCCCTGATATAGTGATACTTGATCTCGATATGCTTTGACTTGTCATGGAACACTGGATTCTATGACAACTTCACGCAACTCTGGTTGTCATAATGTATATAAGTATCATCCAACTGGAGATCAAATATACCAGACAGTGGATTTCGTAGCCATATTGCCTCCCAACTAGCTGAACAAGCTGCGACATACTCTGATTCAGCTGTACTCAGTGCCACACAGGATTGCTTCCTACCAAACCAAAAGATCACACCTGATCCCATACTGAAGCAACATCCCGAAGTACTCTTCTTGTCGATGGCACTGCCTGACCAATCTGAATCAACATAACCCTCTAGGTTAATCTTTTGATTTGCATCGTACTTGAGCCCATAATAAACTGTACCCCTGCATGCTTTGCAATCATTAGGTGAACATGTCTCAATGTGTTCACATCAAAGCAAATATCTAGTCTCAGGTACATCAAGGACCCAATCATCTGACGATACATCGTAGCATCAACCGTCTCTGATGAAGCAACACTCAATAGATTCAGGTTCGATGCCATAGGTGTGGTCATGCAATCTATCATCCTGAACCTATTCAGGATCTCTACTGCATGCTTCCCTTGTCCATACCTCCATGCCTAGAAAATAGTGCATCGACACATAACAGGAGCATCACTGGTCTTCCGCCTTTAATCTTGAAGCAAAGGTTGGAATCCACTTTACTCTCAGTAAAGCCTAGAGTCATGAGTAATTTGCCCATCATGTCGTACCATGTCGAACCTTAAGATATTCTGTAGTCACTCCCTTTGAAGCGGAGCGTCATACTCCCTTTGTCTTCTATACTCTATGCACTGAACATTCTGTACTAGAGTGACAAGTAGTGTCCATCTAGGATCATTAGATACCAAGATCCTCTATTTTGAACTTTTCCAAAAGTTCTTCTCACATCCATCTGTCATGAGCTTGTCATCCTTTATCAACCTTGTAGCAAATATTAAGATATTCATCAAGCTCACCATGTATGTGTTATCCCATGGGTGTCTTCTGAACTCGTACAAGGCATTCTTTCATTTGCACACATGATCATGTCATGTGACTTCACTTCTAGTAGCTGTAAATGTCTCTTCGTAGTCTATGCCTTCTTTTCGTGAGAAGCCTTGTGCTACGAATCTTGCTTTGTATCCCACGATGTTTCCATCTACTGCATGATGGAATTGTGAACTTCTCTTCAGGTCTCAATACTGCGCCCTGACATCATTCTTCTTGAATTGGTCTTCCCTTTCTTCTTGGTGGCTGGAAGGTTCCGTGTCAATGATGTCACTGCACTCATCATATTATTCTTCATTTTGAAATGTCGTCACTTGCTCTTCGGAACAAGTCTTCATTCTTCTTGTAGGCAATTATGTATGCGGTCTTTCCTACAAGTCAAATGCATTTGTATGGTTAGAACATTTCATAAGGAATATTCATACTGGAAAATTCTTATGCATAAATATATGATCATGCAACTACTTTAGCCAATACAACATTCATCCATATCTCACTAAAACTTTCTAGATGCCTTCCATCTCTGCCAGGACAACATTGAGATTGTGCACTAATCCAATATGTCAGCAAAGAGGTTTCATTCTAGATAAGTAGCAATGGAGAATTTGTATAGCACCATGAGCTACTTACCCATCACATGCATATTAGTAGTATAATGTCGTTAATGCAAACATCCTATCATGCATGATACATCAACTGAATATAAACAAATGCATAACAAAACAATATCATGAAATGAAAATTGAATACTTATCTTTATTTGTTTCGTGGGTATACTCCTTCTAGTTGAGCCTTCAGCTTCATCGTCTTATTCATTCATGATAGCATCGTTTCTTATCCAAATGCTAGGATGGACAAGAAGTTCTTCAAGAGTTGAGTTCTTCATATTCCTCATCGCTTGAGGGATCTTCTTTGGATGGTAAGAGCTTGATCTTCAATTGCTCCCATATTCTCTTATCTTCTTATGAGTCGAGCTTCTTCTTCTTCTCGAAGTCTGCTAAAAGTAATCAATTCCTTGCATGAATGAATCCCATGATCCTGGGAGGATATTTAAGGTGGCCATCACCACTTCTGCATTCTTCACTTCTTCTTTTACCGCTTCAAGTTGTTCTTGATTTGAGAGACTCTTATGACTGCATGGTCTCTGCATTCTGGATCTTCACATTCTTCAACTGGTTTCTCAAGGTCATATTCTGATTTCTATTCTTCCCTTCAAATAGCTTGGTCAAGGAATCAAAACATCTTTGGTGTATTTAGGGAGACACTTGTAGTACAAGTTGATTCGTGACTGAATCAGCAATGATCTTCTTGACCTTGACCAAGTTCTTCTTGTGTAAGGCTTCTAGCCTCATCTCCCTCTAGAACTGGAACCTCTATACTCATGTAGGTGTCCAATCCAATTTCTTCAGAGAGATCAAATACTTCTATGCTTGGAAGTTATGAAATTCACCAAGCTTATCATCAAGCTGATGTAATAGATTACTTTGAAATGAGAACCTCAAATGAAAATAGCAAAGGATTAGATCTTACCAATTTGAGGTGTCCGTCTTGGTTCCAGAGCTAGCTGATCTAGGGTTTGTCACAGAAACCTTAATTTTCAAAACTTAGAATATTTCAGATCTGATTGGATAGACAGATAGATCTCTTCAAATGGTCCTGTCCAATGTATTCCTTTTCTGAAAACAGTGGAGGGAAGCTCCCAGAACAAGAAGCCCTAATTTTCCAATTTCTTCTGCAGAAATGCCTCTTACTGTTTATGTGATATATCTTAAATTACTGATCCTCTGTGTCTGAAATTTCATACTAAGGTAACCTGGCATGTTACTGATAAAAAACCACAGGTTTCATAAGAATTTGTTTCACCATTTAGGATTTATGATCCTTTTCCCAAACTGACCTGTTACAGGATTGTTCATAACATCAAAGTTGTACGGCATGCCACGTGTCACTGGTTGATCTTCTAAGTTTGATATTTAGAACACTGAAAGTAAAGTCTGTGCCCTTTCTGGAACATCTTCAGGAATTCCATTTAGACCTCTGTAGCTCAAGATATTGCAATTATTCCCAGGTGTCTTGTTTAGGGATGAATTCTGGAAGAGGATGGAACCCTAACTTGGAGGGATCATATCTCCCCGAATATAGCGAATATGAGGCTGATTGTTGGACACAGTGTGCACCCGGATGTTATCATCGGTCCCTGCAATTTTCAGCTCCTAATATTTCACCAATCGTGGAATATAGCGAATGTACCAAAACTTAGTAGTTTTAGTATTTAGGGTTTTTCCTAGCTCAAGGTCAAACTAGGGTTTGACTTTCCCGGAGTTTCACTGAACCAAATTTCTTGATCTAGGTCTATAAAATTCGGTTTTGATGAGGAGAACAATCCTGTGCTATTCTCACTCAAAAATTCCTCTTCTGTAGAAAGCCCTAATTTCCATATCGAAAATTGAAAATGCCCGAAATCGATTTCCGCTTCGACAGAAAGATGTGCCCTTCAATGGAGAGTCATCCTAGCATACTTTTGTTGATGGATTGTGGAGAGAGACCCAAAAAGTAAGAATCCCTATCTTCTATAGTTGCACAATGTCTTCATCTCAGGTTAGCTCTAATTCCATGTTAGTTTTTCATCATATAAGCTAGCATTATGATCTTAGGATCTTTTCACTGAGAGAATAACAAGCACATCAATAAAACATAAGCACATCACAAGAGACAAGAGACAAAAGGAGCTTTCCTCAGGGAAACCATAAAGGAGAAAACCTCGCTACTTCCTCAGAGATAGAATCAACACCAAAACAGTAAAATCCCCAAAACAGTAAGATGCACTCCTGACAGCAGTAGTCTTCTTCTTGTCTAGTACCAGTGTATTTCCTTCCTCACTAATGCGCCACACTTGAGTGAGTGAGTGATGTGTGTTGCAAGTGATAAATAGAGAGGCTCTCACTCTCTATTTATATTCTTCCATTCACTTGAAGTGCACTCCAACATGTCGGCCTCACTTAACAATTACTTACTAGAGCCGACATCTCTAGGAGTGTCTAATAACTCTAGTGCCCCACCACTTGTGGGGACTTTGCCTCCTCCGACCAATAGGAGGGTAACACAATGGTAGGGACTATTGCCCTGACTTATAATGACTCACCTAGGGTCGACTTCACTAGGATAGTCTAATAACCCAAGGGCCCCACAACTATGGGGACTTTAGCCCTTGACCAATAGGAGGGTTACCCACAATGACTTGACATGACTTTCTCATTATAGAAACTTCCCGAAATAAACATCGGGGTATGACATGACTCAAATACATTACAATACGTCCCAGAATGAACATCGGGTTACAATAGATAAGAAATACAAGTGAATACATTCCGAAGTTACAATTACATCAACACATGTATGTGACCCATCTTATGTAGTATGTTGAAGACTTGATATTGATAACATTCCCAAACCTAAATTTTAGAACAGAGAAGTGATTGCGTCTGAGAAAAACTTTAGTTCCGATTTGATAGATAATATTGAAGATGCATCAACCAACATTCTTCGTTCTTCATGATAGGACTGAACCATTTGGCATAATTTGTAGTCATGATATGCCGAATTTAACCAAAATGAAGAATAGCCAACAAAATAGAAATTCAAAATACAGAACATCCAAATTTCCAAAATAGAACAATTATGTATGCACCCGATATAACATACCGAAAATATAAACCCTGACATTTCTTTAATTGAGAGTTGAGACAAAATCTACAAATATGTATTCATCCATCACCAGACGATCTAAAAATAAAAAAGCACACTTTTTCCCATTATCAAGGGATATGGTTTGAAACAAAAAACATGTTGTCAAAGTTACCATAAAAGATCCAGAAATTGACCAGTTACACATTCAAATGCGAAAACTACGGGAAACAAATGCCAATTCTAATTACTATGTACTTACACTAGACCAATATGAATTTATGAACTCACAAGATGATCTAGAGAAGATCATGGATTCTCTAAATCATCACGAAATCAATTCCCTAAATCACTTCCAACATTCAACATGAAGAGAAGAACATGCAACATTCACGAAATCAATTCCCTATAAGAGCATGGATTCTTTATATAGGATCAATTGTTTAGAGGTCCAAGGGTTTGATCCTTTGGCTCTAATACCAAATGTAATGCCAAACCCTATTTAACTAAGTTTCTAACTTTATCCAAGGATATCTCAAAAATAAAATTTAACACAAGCAAATCATTTGTTTACACAAAAAATCTCCTATAGAGTAAGAACAACACCACAGAGATCACATTCCTTTCATAATAACTAAATAGGAATTCTTTCAGAGGTCTACAAAGTTTAAACATCAACTCCAAGGTTGCATGGATCCATAGCTATAGGGCTACGTTGAGTAAGAGTGTAGTGAGTATGCAACATGATCCCCAAAAATAAGGGATGCAAGTACAAGAGTATAACTATAGCCTAATACCACATATAAATAAATGTATAAAATAAGATAGGCATGCATTGCATAAAGGGGAATTTCAAGTTTGAAATAAGACTCTAAAATTTTAACTTTAAATTTTAAAATTCAAAAAAAAAATATTAGTAGTTGCTCAATAACAATTTACTATTTATTATAATTACTAATATTATAGATTAGCATTTAACAATACATAAAATTCTATAAACATATCTAACTTTTTAAAAACATATCATTCTCAAACTTTTAATCACTCCAATACAATATAAATGTGGGTTAAAAAGATAAATACTTACCAAATGTGAGGATAGGAATGAATAGTTGCAAAATCAATTCCTTTGGTTTGGTTATTGGTGATGAAATCTACCCCCATAAAGAAGCTTGGATTGTTTGTATTCTCCATAAAATACTTTGAAACGAGACTCTAGAAGATGGTTTCCATCAATGGATTTCATATGGCTAGTCATATCCTCAATCCATCCTTGTTTTATCATCACATCCAAAGAACTACCATGTTTACTTATAATTCTCACACACAATCATTTCCAAAATAATTAAGTACTAGAAAGCAAAATTATAAACATAACCCTAGAAAACTATCAATACACAAAATATGATAACTATTTTATTCAAAAATAGAAACAAGAACTTAAACATAACATTCTTGTTTGAATCTATGGTCACCTTGAAGAGATTCCTAACCCCAACTTCAAGTGTGATTGCACTCAAATTGTTGAAAAGGATTTCTCCCCAGATGTGGGTGACTCTCCCCTGATTAGACAATAGGGCATGATTGACGAGGCATACAACTGCTCCCTGATGTCACCCCCCTTATGTCATCTCATCGAAATTTAATGTGCCGACTGTCTACCATTTCGATGGGCACGGACATCAAACTCTCCATGGTACGAGTCCCTCTCACTATCACATGGTACTCTGCCTATGTATGCAAATTCATGGCAGTATTTAATGCTCCTTTGGAAATGCATTGTCGGGTTAATGTCAAGATCTGCCAGTTCTTCATCCCATTCTTCCCCTGTCCACTTCTATTTATGCCTGCAAATTTTGGTCACCTTGCAATTCAACCTTCTTCTCTAGATCCCCTGTCGTCTCCTTGGTGCTGCATCCCCCCACTTTGCTTACAGGTTGCATCATTTCACGCAAACAGAGGGACACTCCCAGATGGGGTCATACTGGCCGAAGCACCTCTAATCAGTGAGCCACCATATTTATCGCCCAGGCTAGTTCAGAAGGATATGACTTGGAAATCCCTAGACCCCTCTGCTTCTTGTTCAATGACTGGGAAGATGAAATAACATGCTCTCTTTCTGTGGCTAACAGGACCACTGAGCGTAGGCATAATTATTGGGCCATGAAAAATATCTTGGTCTATCTCCTGCTTCTCTCCACCACCTCTCAACTCACGCCTTCAGCTCCCTTGGCTATTGCAGCTTCCGCTCCCCCTGTTGACCCCCCTGTTGTGCCTATGTACATTGAGCACTTGTCACCCTCTCCCCAACAAAAAATGGGCAGCACCAAGCCTGACAAAACGAATCTCCTGGTGGAATACCAGAAAAAATGAGCCTCTCCATCTTAAAAGAACTCCCTCTAGTAGCGACGACTACTCCAACAACGACGACAACTCCAGCAGCAAGGATGAGAGCCTGAGCAACAATGACGGTCCAATCACCACAAAGCCATCTAACTCCACTGTGCAAATCATTCCAGGAACACGGCTGGGTTTCGGCTTCGAGACAACCATTGAGGAGGAGCCTTACAGAAAGCCTTAGCCCAAGTTTTTATGAATTATGCATTCTCTTTTTTTACAGAGCTTCTGCGGATTCAGATACCCATGCTTACTGTAATAGTGCTTTATCAGGTTTATACTTTTAAACTTATAAGTTCCATACTTTCATGATTTGTTTTCCCTCTCATAGGGAGGATCTCTTAGACTGCAAAGGTATGAATTCCCTTCAAAACAGGTTGTTTTTTTTCTTCTATTTTCTATTTTCTATTTTTTGCTTCTCTTGATTGTATTATTATTTTATTTCAATAAAATACTTCTTGAATTTACACAAAGAAAAAAAATATAATGAATTTTTTTTTTTCACGAGAATCCCACCCACCCATTTGGAGAATTTCATCACTCATTGCAACATGTAAGCGGTTTAGTTTATTCCATTTCATTCAACATAGAGGAAAGGCCAAAATGAACAACTTTGGATCGAGTGGTATTAAATGAATGAAGAAACAATAGGATTTCACGTTCTCCTTGTCATCACTTTTTTTTTATTTATAATTTCAGTCAAAGTCCTTACTCATTGAACCACGTAAAGTTTCTTTTCAAGTAGATGTGCACCGTATATTATCTCTAACAGAACAACTCCAAAACTATATACATCACTTTTCTCCGCCAGCATTTGAGTGCAAAGATAACTGCAGAAACGTACCAAAGAAAAATGACTCGATCATTCAGCATAGAGGATTCATAATATTGCAAAGAAATCTCAAGTTCTATGTGGGCTATTATACTCTGGATCGAGGTATCCTGGCGTTCCTTTCACCATTGTGGTCACATGTGAAGCCTCCCCTTCAACTGTCATTTTTGAGAGACCAAAGTCGGCAGCTTTATTCATATAGTTGTCTAAAATGATGTTGGATGTCTTAATATCCCTGTGGGGTATTTTAGAGTTTTTTTTAAAGATTTTGACATATTTTGCTCATAAAAAACTAAATTTTTTATTTACAAATGAGTTTTGTCAAATTTTACAAAAAAATATACATTTAGTAACTACTTAGTTAATTATAATGAAAAAATATATACATTTTTAGATTTTTTTTTTTTTTTAATATTTTAGAAGCTAGTTGAATGAAAAATATATACATTTTTGAAATCTTTTCTTTATACTTTTTCTTTAAAAAAAGTCATTTTTATGGGCAATTTTATAAGAAAAATGAGAAAATAAAGACATTTCAAATCTTTTTTAACACATTTAAGGTATTTTATTTATAAAAATGATACTATTTAACATTGTTTTCCATAAAGTGATGATTCACATAAACTTAACAAAAAGTATATCATATATTTGTAAATAACATATTAAAAAGATAATATTTATTCTCAAAATAAAATCTCAATATCTTATAAAAAATTTGTCATTTTCCTCAACGACATGGAAGGAGCTTGGTTGTGCCTTAAAAGAAATAAGAAAAAATGAAAAACCTAACCTAAGCCACTTACACTCTCCCCTCTTCACCCATCCCCCATCCCTCTCTCATGCCCCCTGTTGTCATCTCCCTCCCCTCCTCCATGCAACCTCGCCCCACACCACCTCCCTCTCCACTCCTCCCCATGCCTCCCCAATAGGCGGTGCTTTTAAGGGAGCTCTAAGGATGAGTAAAAGAGAAGTAGAGAGAGGGGAGCTGGCTTGGGGGAGGAGACAAAGGTGATGAAGGAGGGAATGAGAGAGGGATGGGGGATGGGCAAAGTGGAGGGAGAAGTCAGTGGCTTAGGTTAGGTTTTTCCCTTTTTTTAATTTTTTTTAATTGTTATTTAAAATATTTTTAATTTTATCATTTTTATTTTTTTTTAATTTTTTTTTAAAATTATGTTCGTCTTTTATATATTGTTTTAAGTTTTTTCATATGTTTTTCAATTTTATTTTGTATTTTTTAAGTTGATTTTTTATTTTTATTTTTAGTGTTATTTAATTTGTTTAATGATTTTTAAATTTTGTATTTTTTGAAGTTTTTTTTTTTTTTTTCCTTTAAATATTTGTATGGTTAGGGTCTCCCTTTGGCCCCCCAAAGGGATCACAACTAGAGGAGAAGAGCTCCTATCTTGTGAGCTGAAATATCCTCTCATGGTGCACCCAAATATCATATATTCTATGTTTTGTGATTTAATATGTAGTTTTATTATGAATAATATCATAAATAATTTTATTTTCAATGGAAAGAATGGTGAAATAATTTTTTGAATAATTTGTGTTTAGCTCAATGCAAGTTGTGTATTGTGTTACTAAGAGATTTAATAAATACAATTTTAAATTATGATACAATGATATAATAATGTCATTTTTTGAAACAATGTGCTATATAGGTAGTATTACTTTTCAATTCAGGCATTGATTTAAAGGCTTTTGTAAACAATAATAAGGATTGTTTTGGTCCATGGATATATTTTTAAGCACAACAAAAAGTGGTGCTACCAGTGGTAGCACTATTTGATTAGGGTTGTTTTTGGTGTTTTTTTCATACATAAAAAATAGTTTTAAGAGTTCTCGTTTTGAGTATAAAATCATAGTAAAATTGTATAACTTGTTTTTTCTTTAATATATGATTAAGTAATAATTCAAAGATATAAATATATGTCACTAGAAATTATTTTATAATTTTATATTAATTATTTTTTTTATTTTAGTATGTGTTACCAAAATTATTACCCTAATACAAATCACTTAATTATTTGGTTAGCTATAATTAATTGATTGGCTATAATTAATTGGTCAGGTTTTATACTCTATGGTCACAGAACTTCACGTGACTATATACTCTATGGTCATGGAACTTCACCTGATATCCCTTGCTCTCTAGAGTGGAGACTGATATAAGGTTCTTGGTCAATCCTGGAACATACAACACATCAGCAAAATTGAGAGGTTTTCTAAACTCCCTTTGAAATGAAACAATGCCAACTCCCTGTGCCTAATACCATGCATCATCACCCAGCTCAACGTGGATACCTGTTCCACCCTCCTACAACTCTCTAAAGAATCTCTTTTATCTAGTCATGTGACTAGATGCTCCACTGTCGATGTACCATATGTTGCTCCCTGTGGTGCTTTCCATGCAATATATCAAGAAAAAATCCTCTTCAAAGTTCCTACTGAACTCATCCACCTCTGTAGATCTATCCATATGAGTGTTACTTGTGTTCTTCTGTCTAGGAACTGGGAGGAAAAGTGTCCTTTCTTGTGACAGATAAAACACTTGACCTTTGACACGTCAAGGTTCTTCTTACCATCCTTCTTCCTCTTTTCGTTACCCTTTCTCTTCCCTGTAAGGGCTAGAGCCTCCTCATCCACAATCTGTGGGGAACTGCTGGATGAACCTGAAGCCCATGTGGGTCTCCTCCTGCACAAAGTCATCCCACGGTCTCTGCCAATCATGGATCTTCTCCCTAGCCATAACACCTTTGACAAAGGTGTCCCATGGCTTAAAGAATCCATTTAGGGCTATTTGAACTAGCTCCTCATCCACTTTCTTAGAGCCAACAGCTCCAAGCTCATCCCTGGTCTGTGTGAGCCTCGTGAGATAAGGCACCATTACTTCTCCCTTGGCCATCTTAGAGTTGCGCATCCTCTCTTGCAACACCATCTTTCGGTTCTCATTCTTGCTTTGGTACTGACTCTCCAAATCCGTCCACATCTCTGCTGTGGTCTTCTTACCAGAAAGGTGAGGAGCTAAATTGTCCTTCACTCCATCCATGATAACCAACATGGATATGGAATCAATCTTCTTCCAAGCTATTAGATTTGTCATATCTATGGGTGCAACCTTCGTGGAGTTAATGTACTCCTCTGCATCATTGACATCTAGGATCCTTTTGATCCTTTCTTTCCATGTAGGAAAGTTCTAAGGACCTTGGAGTCTATACTCAACTCTCAATTGCATGTCCATAGTGAAGTTTACCTATCAAACCCTATATCTAGAAGTCTAGGTTTGTGTCTTCCTATAGATCTGCCCCTAATCTATCATTGCTGCTAGAAATCTCTCAACTTTAGCTCATTAGAGCTCTGATACCATGTAATTTTTCCTTTAATATTCAAACTAGGGCTAACTTAGTGCATGCAAATATCTACTAATAACCACACATGAATATAGATTTTACATTATGCAGTGGAATATAAAACAAAGAAATAAATCAAAACATCACATCACAATATTGACACTATTATTTTGGGTATGGAAACCCCCATAAAAACCAAATATGGGAAAAACAGTGCAGCAATGAGATATAGATTTTATTATGAGAAAATATGGAACTTTTACAACCACTGCAAATTCACGCAAACCTAGCAAATGCAGTACCCGACAGAATCACTGGGAAAATCCCAGCTAAACCTCAACACCCTCCTATGTGAGTGTACGACCCAACTGTACGAAGCTTGGTGATCATGCTCCTCTCTCCTCCGTCTTCTCAGCTAAATCCTCTATCTGAATTTTTCTCCCTATCCGTATCATGGCTCTATTGGAATACAAGTGTGTGTCCTCTCCACCAATTGATATTTCTTTTATAACTTTAGGTAAAGAGCGAAAACCCTCATTAGAGGAAATTTCAACTCAAAATGGGCCTCCTAAGGAAAATTAATAAAATAATAGTTAAAATATTAAAATAATATTTATAAATTTTGGAGGAAGAAAAGAAAAAACTACTTTTTTGTTCGTACTTTTGATATATCTCCCTATGCTTTTACTCAAATTTCGATTGGGAGAGCTCATTGGATGCAGAATTAAGCTCCGAATTCAACGAGTACCCACTCGGTATAATTTTGATGGGCCCTACTACCCCAAAAACAAGAAATACATGTAAAAATGTGATGATGACATCATCATTACGTTTTACCAGGTAGTTCTTGTTTTTGGGGTTAAGTGGCCCATCAAAAGTATGACGAGTGGTTACTTGTTGGATGCGGAATTTAATTCGGCATCCAATGAGCTCTCCCAATTGAAATTTGAGTAAAAACACACGGAGATATGTCGAAAACATGAAGAAAAAAACTAGCTTTTTATGATAACTATCACCAAATTTATATTAAAAATTTGTTTAAGAGATGCTCCCTTTTTGAATTTTAAAGAATTTTGATGGGCTAATACACGATGACATGGAATTTGTATTATTTTTGGAAGGCCCATTTTAAATTAAAATTTCCTCTAATGAATTTCACTTTCACTTTAACTAGTGGTAAAGAAAAATCTCTAATTTCACTTTTACTTTAACTAGTGTTTCACTAAAGTTAAAAAACAATTATATCACTTTAGTTATTTTTCAAAGTAAACTTAGGAAAAATAATTAAATATAATTGGCTTCCTAATTTAAGTATTCTACATGCAAGAACACATGCATGCAGGAAGACCTTCCTTGTTGCTACTAGTTTAACCGAACCTTCCAAATATATACACCCTCCTCCTTGCATTTTCTCTCCATATCTTAGGTGGTCTCCTTACTTGTGATTCCCCTAGTGTCACCTCCTTTTTCTCGGTTCCGTACTATTTAATACTTCTATAATAACAACACATAAATCACATCAAAATCCAATTTACAACTTAAGTATACACACATTCAAATCAATATATGCCTTGAAATTCATCAAATGTTAGGCAAGGAAACATCAATGTCTTTTTTTAACCTTTAGTAGTATCCCTACCATAGAAAAGTGCTCATGCAATAATTCCTCAAACATTAGCCAATGTCTGATAATAATTGTAACACAACCCATCAACCAAGTCTACATCCCATCATATGCTCTACAACAAGAACACGTCCCAAAATTTATTTAAGGATAACATAAGGAGATGCATGAAAAATTGATAACAAAAGAAGGTTCATGAAAAAATGTCTTCTTTTGATAAGATATTAAGACATCCTTATCTCCCCTCAAATTTCAAAAACATGTCTACATCTAGTTCTACCATAGTTACCTAGGTTTGGGGGAACCATAGCATAGTATCCTTGGTTCTAGTTGGAGGTTTTCACCATGGATTGATTGCATGTGATGGGAAATGGAAATATCTTAGTTAAAATATTTCTAAACTCCCTAATATATTAAGTCCTTCATTGGTTTCATTGTCTTCCCCAAGGGTGTCTCTATGGCCTTCCCTTATTAGCATATCAATTCATCCATCCCTTTAACATTGCTAGCTTAGATGGCTTGAATGAATTTGGTACGCTCACAAAACTTTTCCCCTTACCTTTCCTTCAACCTTTCTAGTATCCCCTCCACTAAGGACTAGAAGTCCAATTGATTCAACCAATTCTTTAGTATGATCCACTACAATGACTTCATGATCAAACAAGTCATTGTCAACCCTCAGTTTTCCTTAATACCATAGAGACTTCTATCTTCCATCCTCTTGATGCTACCCACTTCTCTCCTCCCCTCGGACTCTTCAAGGTTTCGAAATTTGTAAGGCCAAGCCCCAAAGGACTATTGGTATCCTATTATATCTTAGCCATAAGTTAGTTAACACCCATTTTCTAGTACTCCCAAGAACCATCGAGTACAACATTCTCCTTTCCCACCCTTGGTTGGATGTGATGATGGTTTTCCTCTACATATTCATGGGACATATATTATTTACCATGAAGTAATGACTTAATCCATCCAGTGAGGCACCACTCTCTTCTCTCTCCTTTCTAAGGTTGCATTGCAATTCCACCTTTTAATCTCAATTATCTAGTCCCCTAGATTCTTTGAAGAAATGTGTGGAGTGTAGTTGTCACATCCCATAGAATAGAGCTATGGGATTGTATTCCTAACTATGCATATTATATATTATTCCTATCTTATTTTCCCTTCATTAGGTCCACCCTAATAATATTTCCTCTCTCGTTTTTACCTTGACTTTTTCTTCCCCAGCATCACATCACCCTTCATTTTTATTTTGTCTATCCTGTACCTCTTCATTTCCCTTTGTGAACTAGATACCTAGTTCATTCCTACATATAAGTATACATTCATATCTCACCTATAGGTAAGTGTAGATATCACTCTCTCACCCTTACTTCTCGTTTCCCTCCTCATTTGCATTTATTCATACTTTATTGCATAATTTATGCCATTATTCATTAACATTATAATTAAAAAAAGGTTATTCTTAATCTCATGATTTAACCATCATACTACTTTGTTGATCTCATTTTATTTATATTTATCATAGTTTAATTATTCTCATTCTTTCATAATGGTTAGACTTGCATGCACCCCTATCTCCACATTCTTGCTTGGCATGCATCTCCTACATGTTAATTTGTTTTTCTCTTTTGTGTACTACTTGCTTAACATCATACTAATCCATAAGAATTTATCATAGTTTAATTGTTCTCATTCTTTCAAAATGTTTAGACTTGCATGCTCCCCTATCTTCACATTCTTGCTTTGCATGCATCTCATGCGTGTTGATTTATTTTTCTCTTTTGTGTACTACTTGCTTGACATCATACTAATCCAAGACACACCTTTGTGGCTTCACCTTACACTAATTACTGAGGCAAGAGGTCCTTCACATGCACTACGAGTATGAAGGCCTACTTGGTGGAAGAATCCTTGGTGGCATTGGGGTACTGGCTTGCATTACAAGGATCGCTTGAATACTTTCATGTGCTCGCAAACTCATATAGTTTTCCTTTGGAGTAGCCCCCTAAGAGCACCAAGCACTAGAGAGAGAGAGAGAGAGCTCAAATTTTCTTCAGTAGCCTGTTCGGGCGTTTTGAAAACGTGCGCACTCAGTATTTTGAGTTATCTATTGCACAGTTGTGAATCAGCTCGACCGTAGGTGTGTATGAGTGAAAGTTGTGGGAACGATTTGGATGGTAGGGAGGACGAGTTTGAAAATTCGAAACCTTTCATTATTGCATGACGGTGGATGATGGCTGGCAGGTCCATTACTTGACAAAAGGAGGTTAGTGAAATACTAAAGGGGTTTCCAGAGAGTCTCAGACGGGACCAGCCCGCAATCTCCTAGGAAATTTCATTGAATGGAGACGGAGTGGTGTGAGGTGCTATGGAGTCAAATGGAATGCAAACGCTGTGAGAGGGGCTCGAGTCTCGGCGATGTAAATTGTCGAGACAATAACTTACTCTGAATATATAAGTGTATCATAAGAAACAATATAACTATATCTACTTCAACAATTATATAATAAAAATATTCATAGATTATATCTTGATTTAAAGTAAGATATTCATAGATTATGAGTTATTCTTTTTACTATTTTTAAGAAGAGTTGCTAAAAATTTATTGACTTTTTCTTTAAAAACAAATACTAAGCACTTTTATTATTCTGTTAATTAAAAAATAGGTATTAAGCAACTATGTTACTAATTTCACTTATAGATATCCACTTTTAAAATAAATCTATAGTTTTTGCACTGAAAAGCGTGTTTTCATTAACTGAGGCGCAAAGAGCTGCCCCAAGGGTAATCAAGGGTCCTCAATCCATTTTCGCAATAAAAATTGCAATTTTAACACTGAAAATCTCGTTTTCAACAACAAATCGTGTTGCCACATTCCGACCAAACTTGCCTAGAAAAGTGCAAATGGTCAAGAGATTAGCTGACTCCTTTTTCCATGAAGTAAGCTAAACTCTAGACCATTTGCACCTAAATTTTGGTGAGTTTTTTCCCCAAAATCTGGCTGAAATTGTTCAAAGGGTAGTTTTCAGTGATTGGAATTACATAATATGGGTGCCCCAATGGTAATCGAGGGTCCTCAATCCATTTCTGTAATAAAAATTGTTGTTTTAACACTGAAAATCTCATTTTGAACAACAAATTGTGTTGCTATTGCCGGATTCCGACCAAACTTGTCTGGAAAGGTGCAAATGGTCTAGAGATTAGCAAACTCCTTTTTCCATTGACCAAACTGGAAAAAGTATGTTTTCATTAAAACCGAAGTGCGGAGAGCATTTTTCCATTGACCAAACTGCAAAAGAAAGGGCGATCGAGTGGTAATAATTGAACGGATAAAATATAGGGTAGTGATTTCACGTTGTCCCTACCGTTAGTTGTTTCTAAATTCTATTCACTGTCCAAAACAAATCATGGTGACAGATTAAGGCGAACAATATATGACATTCCATACGTTATTTAATGTTGCAGTCGTAGCTCTACAGGTCATTGGATCTCAAGTTGTTTGAGATCCAATGGCCGACATTGTTGCAGCCGCAACATTAAATAATGTATGCCATGTAAAATATTTTTCTCCTAAGATTTCTGGCATCAATAATAACTATTTTTTAGCGAAGAACATGATAATATAACTTTATATAAAATTGTTTAAATCATTATTTACTTGGTAGATGGGATTTGAAATTCTACTAAAAGTTATTTTATTTATTTATTATTATTAATTTATTAAAGTTATATGTATGCCACCTATGTAGGTTAATCTTAGCATAAAAATTTGAATCTTTCCATAGCATTTTCATCCTCCATACAAAGAATTTAAAATTTAAATTGTTTCAGACATTNTATATATATATATATATATATATATATGAATATTATACTAATTGTAAAATGTGCTTAAAAAATCTTACTAATTATGATAATACTCATAGCATGATTATTAATTTAGTTGAATATGGAATAGTGGTATATGATTAAGTGGAAAAACAATTATTCATATGTTGAAGCATAGATAAGAATAAAATGTTTTTAAATGAATATTATTTTGAAATTTTTATTTTTCTTTATTATTTTGAAAAACATTAACTGGAGTACGTTTAAGAAATATTTTAAGAAGAAATTTTTGTCTGAACAGTACTATGAGGAGCGGGCTAAGGAATTTTATGAATTAAAACTGGGAACAATGAACATGAAAGAACTAAACAGCAAATTTTTAAGTCTGCTCAGATATGTGTCGTATATTGTGGACTAGAATCCTAAGGTACATCGATTTCTAAGCTGCTTACCCTTTCATATAAAAGACAGAATTGAATATGACAATCCAAAAACTTTAGAAGAAGCAATGAAATAGGCGAATTTATGTTATGAACAGAATCGCAAAAACAAAAGTATGACAAACTGGAAATCTAAAAGAACTAATAATTTTGAACAGAGGAAGAAAGGTTTTGTACCTAACCGAAATTTTAAGAATAATAACACACGAAATTTTTCTAATAAAAATTAATAAGGGAACAAAAGTAATTCACATATAAATACAAATGGTCAAATAAGTAAAGAATTTGTTAATAATCACAGTAACTATACCAAGAATTTTGAACGAAAGCAACCAGTAAAGTGCTGGGAATGTAATGGTCCTCATTATGCATCAGTTTGCCCCAACCGGAAGAAGACTGTTAGCAACATATATACGATATAGGAGGAAATGACTATCGGTGAGCTAGCAAGGACAATGCCTAGGATCAATGCAGCACTGGAGAACAGGCAGGCAGATTACAAAAATTCCATGGTGGAAGTGGAAGGTAAGCTGAATCAAATACCTATATCTATTTTAATTGATCTAGGGGATAGTTTAAGCTATATTTCTCCTAATTTAGTAGAAAAATGTAAGTTATCAGTAGAAAAGTTTGTAAAGTCTTGGTTAGTCCAGCTAACTACTGGTGCAAAAAGGAAGGTAATCAACTTTGTTAAGAATTGTACAGTAAAAATGGATCAGTTTGAAACCTTTATTAAGCTTAATGTTTTACCTTTAGGTTCTTATGATATGTTAATTGGTATGGATTTGTCAGAACAACATAGGGTAGTCCTAAACTATTTTGATAAAACATTTACTTGCGTAAATAACAATGGAGAAACAATAAATGTAAAAGGGATCCCTAGGAAAATAGCTATAAGACATATTTCTGCTTTGCAACTTAAGAGAGCTGTTCGGAAGGGCTGTAAAGCCATTGTTGTAACAGTAATTAATGAAGAAAATACTAATAACAAAGAAATTAAAAATAGAAGATATTCCGATTCTGAGGGAGTATTCGGATGTATTTCCAGAATAAATTCTGAGACTGCCTCCGAAGCGGGAGTTAGACTTTACTATTGAGCTGGTACCTGGTGCAATGCCCAGCTCAAAAGCCCCTTATCGGATGAATATACTGGAATGAAATGAACTAAAGTCATAGTTAAAAGAACTCATTGATAAGAATTATATTAGACCTAGTGTGTCTCCCTGGGGAGCACCTGTTATTTTTGCTAAGAAGAAGGACATAACTCTATGATTATGTATATATTACCGTCAACTAAATAAAATGACTATCAAAAACATATATCCGTTACCCCGCATAGATGATATGTTAAATTAGCTACGTGGAGCAACGGTATTCTCGAAGATTGATTTACGATCCGGTTACCATCAGGTCTGAATCAAATATGAAGACATTTTTAAAACAGCGTTTAGGACTAGGTATGGTCATTACGAGTTTGTTGTTATGCCATTTGGGCTTACTAATGCCTCAGTTGTTTTCATGTGTTTGATGAATAATGTAATGCATAAATACCTTGATAAGTTTGTGGTCATATTCATTGACGGCATCTTAATTTACTCAAATTCTGAAGAAAAACATAAAGAACATTTAAAAATGGTCTTACAAGAGTTACGAGAACATAAACTCCATGTAAAATTTAGTAAATGTGATTTCTTTAAAGATAAAATACAGTATCTGGGTCATGTAGTGACTAAAGAAGGAATTTTCGTTGATCCCAAAATGATAAAGGCAATCGAAGAATGGCCAGTCCCAAAAGATGTAACTGACGTACGATCATTCATGGGGATTACTGGCCATTACCGAAGGGTTTTCAAGAATTGCAAATCCCATAACTTCTTTATAGAAGAAAGGGAATAAATTCGAGTGGAATTAAAAGTGTGAAGATAGTTTTAAAAATTTAAAAACATTATTAACCACCGCACCAATTTTAAGAATTGATGACCCTAATAAAGATTTTATAGTATGTACTGACGCATGCAATGATGGTTTAGGTGGGCTTTTAACTCAGGAAGGAATCACGTCATTTCTTATGAGTCTAGGAAACTGAAGATTCATAAGAAAAATTATGCGACCTATGACTTAGAATTGGCTGTTGTCATACATGTCTTAAAAATGTGGCGTCATCATTTAATTGGAAGAAAGTTTATATTAATGACAGATAATAAGGGTTAAAACATCCGTTGAATCAACTTAAATTAAATGCAAGGCAAGCTAGGTGGCTAGCTTTCCTCGGTGAGTATGATTTTGAAATCCAACATATTAAAGGAAAAGAAAATAGGGTTGTTGATGCTTTAAGTAGAAATGAAAAACTGAATTTTACAGCAGCAATCAGCACCTATAAAATAGATTTAGAAGAACAACTAGAAGAAGGAATAGGACAAGATGAAAATTATCGAAAATTACAAGCAAAGGTAAGAGAAAATTTACTATGAAAGTTTAAGTGCAGGGTATAGTTTAAATGAAAAAGGACTATTATTATATAAAGATAGACTATACGTACCTAATGTACCTAATATTAAGTTGCTTATTTTAAACGAAATTCATAAGACCCCTTATTTAGGGCATCCTGGTTATCAAAAAACTATAACTATGCTAAGAAATGATTATTTTTGGCCAAACATGAAAAATGTATTGGAAGAATACATTGCTAAGTGCTTTGAATATCAGCAAGTAAATACTGAACATCAGCATTGAGCTAGGTTACTTCAGCCATTACCTATTCCTAGCTAGAAGTGGGAGATAATTAGTTTTGATTTTATCACAGGACTACCTAGAAATCAAAACTTGAATGACTCAATAATGGTAGTTGTTGATAAATTAAGCAAGGCAACCCATTTTATACCTGTAAAAACTACTTATAAAGCTGCAAATATCGCTGATATTTTCTTAAAGAAAATTTTTCGTTTACATGGAATACCAAAAGTAACAATTTCAGACAAAGACCCTAAGTTTACGGGAAACTTTTGGAAGTCTTTATTTGAGGGACTAAATACTACATTAAAATTTAGTACCTCTTTCCATCCTTAGACAGATGGACAAACTGAAAGAGTAAATCAGGTATTGGAAGATTTGCTCAGAATGTATGTAAAAGAACAGCCAGGTAAATGGGAAGATTACTTACACTTGGTAGAATTTGCTTATAATAATCACTACCAAGCCTCAGCAAGATATAGTCCTTTTGAAATTTTGTATGGCAGGAAGTGCAATACCCCCATCTCATGGACTAATCCAGTTGACAGGCAAGTATTAGGACCTGAATTATTAAAAGAGATGGAGTTAATTGTAAAACATGTGCAAGGTAACATGCATTAGAGGAAATTTCAATTTAAAATGGGCCTTCCAAAAATAATACAAATTATATGTCATCATGTATTAGCCAATCAAAATGCTTTAAAAATAAAAAAGGGAGCACCTCTTAAACAATTTTTTAATATAAATTTGGGGATAGCTATCATAAAAAAAAATTCTTTTTTTTGTTTTTATTTTTGACATATCTCCCTATATTTTTACTCAAATTTCGATTGGGAGAGCTCATTGGATGCATTCCGCATCCAACGAGTACCCACTCGGCATACTTTTGAACACCCCCGCTACCCCAAAAATAAGAAATACCTGAAAAAACATGATGATGACATCATCATCACATTTTTTCAGGTATTTCTTCTTTTTGGGGTAGAGGAGGCCATCAAAAGTGTGCTGAGTGGGTACTCATTGGATGCGGAATTTAGCTCTCCCGATTGAAATTTGAGTAAAAACATAGGGAGATATGTCGAAAATACGAACAAAAAAGTAGTTTTTTCTTTTCTTCCTCCAAAATTAATAAATATTATTTTATTATTTTAACTATTATTTTATTAATTTTACTTAGAAGGCCCATTTTGAGTTGAAATTTCCTATAATGAAAGTTGCGTAATATCCAAAGAAAAGCCAAGCAGATCTTAAACGAACTCAAAAGGAGTTCCAGGTAGGTGAAAATGTCTTTATTAAGGTGAGACCTAAAAATAGTTCTCTGAAGTTAGGAAGTTGTGTGAAGTTAGAACCCCAATATTGCGGACTTTTTGAAATATTGTCCAGAATAAAACAGGTAGCATATCAGTTAGCTTTACTGCCAAACTTAAAGGTTCACAATGTTTTTCATACTTCTATATTAAAAAATTATGTACATGATGCTACTCATGTTATTAACTGGAATGATGTGTAGGTGGAGCCCGAAGGAGATTTTCTGATGGAACTGGATTGTATCCTCGAACGGAGGGAGATCTCGGTTCGGAATTGCACCAATGGTCAGGTGAAGGTGCAATGGAAGCACCTTAGTCTAGAAGAAGCCACCTGGGAATTGGAAAGTCATATGCGGGATGCATATCCAATTTTGTCTCAAGAAAATTCTGAGGATGAAGAATAAATAACATCGAGGACGATGTTATAAATTAAGGGGGTGTGTATGTCACATGCCCCAATTTGCAAAACAATTTGTGTTTTTGAGGAACATTCTGGTATATTTTATGTTAAAGTTTGTAATTAATGACCAAGTGGGGTCAAAGATAATTTAATGTATTGCAGAATATTTTATTAATAAATAAATGAAAGATGAGACAATAGCTTAGGGAAGCTGTTAAATGAGTGTTTTACTAGTCACTTGGTGGAGGAGGCTGGGTTGAGAGTAGATTGACATGTGAGAGCATCCTCAAACTACTTCTAGTTGTTGTAGGTGGAAACTACCCTATTTTTGTGGTCATGATTCCCTGAGAAAGGGGGACAGGGGCATGTGGCTCATTAAGTAAAAACTAACCCAAAATACCTAGGCATGCTAATAAAACTTCCCATTGAAGACAGATGAGGCTGCTCATTCTGGATTTGTGATCATTCTGAGTGAATGAAGTGCACATGAGAATTCAATGGAGGGGACAAGCTGAAGTAAGTTTGAGTGTACAAGTGCTGAATACCTGAACTAGTGCAGCTATTCTAAACTGAGTTCATACTATTGTAAGCAGAACTGAGTTACTTTGAATACTCAGAGGAGTTGCAGAGGATTTATAGACTACATCTCTCACCTAGTACTCTATTAGGTGGACTAGGAGACAAGGTCGAGGGTCCTGAGAATTGTAGTCCAGCTCTTCTCTAGGAGTTGGTTGGGAGGAAAAGCTTCCTTAAGTTGTTGTCACCTCATCTATACTTCCAGGTTTTGCTTAGTTCAGTCATTTAAATTATTTACTGTATCTGGAAAGTTTAAGAGTTTTCAATAATATAGTATATTTCTGTTTTAGTATTGTTAGGGATAAATAGGAGAATTGTTTATGCTGTGAAAGTTAGTAACTAGCTAGATTAGGGTAAATTAGTAGAGAAATTTCTGAGTTAATTGATAGATAGAAAGAAAATACCTAAACTGTATTTTTCCACACCTTTTGCAAGGCGGTACTCTAGTACAGTAGGTTTGCTTATTTTTAAACCATGGATTCAATAAAATATGTATGCAGATGTAAATGGTTATTTTCTACAGGATTTTGTATAACTTGTTTATAAAACTTCAACTGTATTTGTAATATTTACTTTAAGTATTTAAATAAACTAAATAAAGATAGAAGAAAAAGTCTAAGTAATACCCACTGGTATGTGTAATATTTTACACAGTAAAACCAACAAAATTACATATTATAAACCTAGTATTTAATCTTAAATAGAAAATATAAAGACAGTAAATTTTATAGACTAAGTTTAACTTAGCAAAACAGTAAACTAGGTTAAATATTTATCGAGTTAGCTCACTTATGTTAAAAAAAAAATAGGGTTAACCGAAACAAATTTACTAGCTTTGTAAACTTTAAAGAGGAATTAGGGTTTATGAAAGATCCATTCTTTCACAACAAATAAATTCACATTTTATAATACCAAAACCTAGCAGTATATTCTTGAAAGTACAGAAAAGGAGTACATTATTCAAATTAAGTTCATTTCTCTCTTCTATTTTAGAATCTCTTGCTGCATTAAAAATTATGTTATTATCGAAGTATTTCATTATCATAGGTCCTCAAATCATAATTATTTTAAAGAGGAAACAAAAATTATTAATAATCTATTTAACCCTAACCTCGAAAAGTAAATAACAATAAAAGTAGCTAAAATAAATAGAATATACGTAAATTTATACCAAATAGAGATACTGCTAATTCAGCCTTAAGCTATGGAAATTCTTTTAATATTAAAACAAAACTTAACAGATATAGTCTCGGCCTACGACCTTTACTGCACCAGTCAAGGTTTAAAAACCTGAATAAAAGTATCTACATATAAACAGTGTTTTCATAAAAAACAAACACTTGTTTTTGGCTACAAAAGCTCCTTCCAAAAGGAGAAGTGTTGTAAGAACAACCATTAAGTTTTAAAAAAAAACCTAATCAAATCCTCATAAAAAGAACCAATGGCCGGACATTAAGAGTCACGGCTTAAAGCCAATTCCAAACAACACTTTTATAAGTTAACCATGGCTGAAAAGGATAAAAAAATAATTCTTTAAGTCTCGACTGAGAGAGCCCAATTCTTCCATTACAAACAGCCACTAGGGATTTTTAAAATAAAATAAAAAGAAAAGGAACGACCGAGTATCTAAAAGCAACTGCCAAACCAGGACCATCATTCACGCGATAGAACTCTCCTAAAAACACCATACAACTCTTGCAGGAGTACCCCAGGTGAAACCGAGGCTTACCGAGGTGGACACCCTCTTAGAAGCTTTGATGATGAAGTTTAATAAAATTCGAGCCACCGTTGAAGAGCCTGCACAAAATCAAATGAAACATGAATGATCAATACATATTTCTACAAATTATAAACTTATACTTGTGCAGAAGAGTAAAAAAAAAACCATTTTTAGTTCTTACCAAAGGAACGACGTAGCTGTGGGAAGTTGCAATCTTACCCTAGCCTTCCTTGTGAGTTCCACGAGCTGAAATGGAGCCCTACCGACAAGGAAATGCAATTTGTAGTATTTAGAGGTGAAGTCCTAGGCCGTGATGAGGTAAGGACCAAACCCTCATTAATGAAACGAACAGTAAACAAAGAACTCAACTCACACAGTAAACAACCCTCTTTGAACTTTTACACTCACAGAGTACTACTCATACAATAAAAACAAAGGCGAAGACATCCCAACCTTCAGTACTCTTTACAATAGTCAAAACCACCTCATGATAGCAGTAAGCTTCATGCTCACTTCTTCTACACCAAGATCATGAAAAACAAACTTGAAGAGGAGCTTGATATGGCTCATGAAGGCCTGTGTGCAAACAATGGAAGGATTGGCAACAAGCCTGGTGGCCATGAGCTCGCAGCTTGACCACCCACAACAAAGACAAACAAAATGCGATTTTAGGGTTAAGACAAGCCTTTTCGTTGCCTCCAAAGTCAACTAAACCCTAAGCTTCAACCACCAACCACGTGTCAACTGAAATTATTTGCAAATTATGGGTTTCATGCTATAGTTTGAAAGTCTCGTTATTTAACCTGCACAATCATTTGTTCACAAGTCAAAACCTTATGATATCATTGAATAAGTATCAATATCCTCATTTTGATTTCTTGTTTCAATAACCAACGACATTATGTTGGAGAGATCTATTTATTTACACTAGGATCATATGCATAACTTTAAAATTATGTATGTTCTCCTTATTGTTTTAAAAAAATGTTTACTTTTGATAATAGCAAGATACCAATGATGGAGGTGAACTAACCTTCCATAGATGTACATAACCATATAGATCCTTAAGATAGGTTTTAGACTAAGCATAGTTTTTAAACTTCAAATATATGCTTTATCTACAAAAACTCATATAAAATGAGATTTCTGACAGAACAAAATCAAATATAAATACTTGATTAAAAAGAATCACTAACATAGAATGTTTAAAGTTTAGAAAGAACTCAAACAAATATAAACAGTACTTATTACCAAACACCGATGATAGATATGTAGTTTTGGTCACAAATATGTTTAACACATCTTCTAGTTTATAGACTTCTTAGGCCACTATGCTCTTAATGGTAGAAGTAGATCTGTCCTTAATATACACCATCTAAACATGAAACACAAGTCTATAACTAAAAACACAAGGAGGATGATTAATGGAACAAGTATTGTGGCAGTAAACATAACTACACTAAACCCATTCTTTTATAATAGAGTTCTTAAAAAAAATTTAAGCAAATTTATAACAATAGAAATACCAACAATACCTTTTACGAGGACAAGCTGCAAAGCAAACAATTTAACTGGCATTTTATCCTAGGCTAGTTGAGTGTTATTCTCGATTTGGAATTTATTGGTAACAAAATTGTGTACATGTTTAGAACGTGTAAAAGGAGCATCACTTCACTGCGTTAGTTGTAAGCTAAGTAAACCCCAATCTCATCTAAGGTTCTTTCTTACTTGACATAAGACAATAATAACACACTTGGCATCAGATTTAGATGTACTTTTCTTTCCTTCCCTTTTAAAACATAAACTACTGAATTGAACATCCATAACATGGTACTTCAAGATAAACAAATAAATTAAATAGAACTAAAAAGTTATAATACTCAATTCTAATTACTAATGTTTGAGTAACCGCTAGCAGTTAATGGTTCATAAGCAGTGACATCCTTGAATGTGTTATGTTACAAGAATTTTTTTTAAATTTTATCAATTTTTGGGTTATTACAGTTCCTTATATTAGATTCGATAATGAGTTGCATTAGGAATATGGATTAAAGATCCTAGTGTTGTAGTGCCTACACGTGTTGAATTGGTGTTGGACTATCTTAGTGTTCCATCGATGTTAAGAATAGTAGGTGTAGAGATACATTGGTAGGTTGAGAGTGCTGGGAAGGAAATATGTAGCTCCATGATTTTATAAACAAGGTCAAGGTGCAAGAGGGTGTCGAAGGTATGGGGGAAACTAGGGTTATCGCGAGAGAATGGATGACTTCTTGTTAAGGTGGTGTGGGATTAGGGTTAGGAAAGGAAAGGATAGTGGGAAAGTGTATCAACTGATATTCCACAACAATGGGTTGGATAAAGGCCTAGTTACATGCATTTCTCTAAAACAAGGCCACTTTATTACAAAAAGAACTCGATAATCCAAAACTAAACTTAATAATAAGTACCCCTTCACTCTTAAATCTAGAATTGAACGATGAGTTTGGTAAATATTTTGATATATTGTTGTACACTTTGTCCTAGAGATTGACAAAGTTGGAACTACTGGAACATCAAATATTGCATGTGTCTTGGAGGGTAGGAATAATTGCACAGAGCTTGGCATAATGAACCACAAATAGAAGTGAAGTGAGAGTGAAACTGCCACCATCTATATACCAAATTTACTCGTCGACATTTTGACATGTTTTAGGAGTTGATCTTTAATCATGTGTGGACTTAGTTTAAAGTAGGAAGTGAGCTTATTTATCCATGAGTCATAAAGGTTTCCTTTTATCTCGATTCCATATTTACGCTTTCCTTTTTTTCTTTAGTTTACACTCCCACCATAGGTGGTATTATATCCATTTTTTATGAGAGAAGAAAGGTCCCTCTTCTAAATTCCTCTATTTTTTTAGGGATACTCCCTAAAGAAACACCTTCCCCAATTATCTTATGGGATCCTATCATACCCCCTTGCAGAGAACCTGTAAATTTTCCTTTAATATTCAAACTAGGGCTAAACAGTGCATGCAAATCTCTACTGATAACCGCACATGAATATCTTTTATAGTATGCAGTGGAATATAAAACTAAGAAATAAATCACAACATCACATTGTAATATTGATACTATTATTTTGGGTATGGAAACCCTTGGAAAAACCAGTGGAGTAGTCAGATATAGATTTTATTATGAGAAAATATGGAACTTTTACAATCACTGCAAAGTCACCCAAACCTGGCGAATGCAGTACCCAACAAAATCATTGGGAAAATCCCAACTAAACCTCAACACCTTCCTGTGTGAGTGTACAACCCAACTGTATGAAGCTCGGTGATCCTGTTGCTTGCTCCTCCGTCTTTTCAGCTAAATCTTTTATCTGACTTTCTCTCCACATATGTATCCCATCTATGTCGGAATACAAGTGTGTGTCCTCTCCACCAATTGATCTCTCTTCTATAGCTTTAAGTAAAGTAAAAACACTAATTTCACTTTCACTTTAACTAGTGGTAAAGCAAAAACCCATTAGATGAATTTTGAGGTAAAAAATGGGCCTCCAAACAAAAAATGTGCTATCAAAATTCACTTTAAAAGAACCAATCACATTCTAGAGGATGACATCATCTATAATAGTTGAGGTGACATTGGTTGAGTTAATGATGCTTATTTGTCAAATTGTAAATGGTGAATGAAAACCCATAGTTAACTATATCAATGTTGTAAGTAAAGTACTCATTATGAAAATAGTATTCATATATAATTTTTGAATATAATATAAATGTACAAAAGTACTTAGAAAAAAAATTATTATTTATATTTCAATATAAAATAAATTACAAATACCAAAAAACTAAATGTTTTATTTAAATGTAATTACTTTTTTATATTTCAATATAAAATAAATGACAAATATAAAAAAATGTTCTACTCAAAACTAAAAATT
>LPNX010024592.1:180615-273712 GCA_001517045.1 Pseudotsuga menziesii | reverse complement strand
TATATATATATATATATATGAAAACATAATTTATTCATTTAAATTTAACTTTATGTTGAAAATTCAAAATTATAAATACATGGTTTATAAATAGGGATAACTTTAGGGGCGCATTTTAGCCCAATGGGCTATTTTTCCATGTTTTTCTCCAAAAAAAAATTCGCTATTTTACATTTTTTGAAGCCCTGTTTCGCCCAATTTTGATGGGGTAAAATTTTTTCACCCTAAAAATTGCCAAATTATTATATAAACGATATAAAATACTTGAAAATGAAAATAGATTCTGAAAAATATCGCCAATCATTTTATAGTTGGCGTTCTAAAAATTGGTAATATTCGCCAACATTTATACAGTTTTAAATAAGTATGGTTCATTAAAATCATCTCTGTTTATAAAGATATTTGAATATTGAAGAAGTAACTTATGTTTCAAATTTCGAAATTAATATAATTTATATATGAGTATAAAGTACATTCATCATATTATATTTAAAAGTAATTAATGTACTCAAAAGTACTTTACTTTTAGTCATATCAAAGATGATTTTTTTATTGGTTTTATTTTAGACATCTTTTCAATTTAACTTAACCATAGTTGCATTGGTTATAGTGTAAAAGATGAGTTGTAAATATACATTCTCCACAAAATGTCTAACTCATAATATTTTATTATATCTTTTATGAGGCCCATTTTAGACCTCAAAATTCTCCTAATGCTTGCTAATTTCACTTTCGCTTTAACTAGTGTTTCACTAAAGTTAATAATTAATTAGATCAGTTTAGTTATTTTCCAAAGTAAACTTGGGAAAAATAACTAAACACAATTGGCTTCCTAATTTAAGTCTTTTGCATGCAGGAAGACCTTCCTTGTTGCTGCTAGTTTAACACTCCCTATCAACAAGGAAGGGATTCGGCAGCAACCCCAACTCATCCCTGAACTTCACAAAACTTTGTCTACAAAGTGCCTTGGTGAAAATGTCCGCCACCTACTCATCTATCTGTATGTACTCCAATCGAATGGTTCCTCTATGAACACAATCTATCAAGAAGTGGTATATGATGTCTATGTGTTTGCTCCGGTCATGAAACACTAGATTCTCAGATAGCATGATGCCACTCTGATTTCCACAGTGAACTATTGTAGCCTCTAAATCACACTCAAACAACCCTACAAGTAAATTCCTCAGCCACATACCCTCACAAGCATCCATGTTGGCTTCCATGTACTCAGCCTCTAACGAGCTCAATGCAACTGACTTTTGCTTCCTGTTGAACCAAGAGACAACCCTTGATCCAATGCTGAAAGAATAACTAGAAGTACTCTTTCGGTCCTCTCCACATCCTGCCCAGTCAACATCTGTGAAACCTGCTAACTGTACACTTCCCTTACGCTCATAAACCAATCCATAATCCATTATACCTCTGATGTAGTGAAGTATGTTCTTCGCAACCATCCAATGCACTCTTCGAGGGTCCACCATGAACTGACTCAAAGAGTTGACTACAAATCTAATGTCTCATCGTGTGTTTACCAGCTACATAAGTCATTCGATAAGCCGACAATACAAGGTAGGATCAAATCCGTCTGACCTTGATGCATCAATATTCCTCTAGTTGGAAATGAGAGGTATGGTCATAGGTTTGCATTCCTCCATTATAAATCTCTTTAGGATCTCAACTGCATACTTCCCCTGTCCAATGAAGAAGCACCCATATTTTTTCCAAAACTCCAATCCCAGAAAGTAATGAATCAACCCAAGGTCTTCCATATCAAACTCCACTACAAGATTATACTTGTAGTCTCCAATCAGCCTCTCATCTCCTGCAAAAAAGAGATCATCCACATATAGGACTAATATGAGAGGCACCTCACCTGTGAAGAAGTACATGTTGTGGTCATCCTAACTCCGCTAAAATTGCTTCTCTCGTAGATAGCTATTAATATTCAAGTACCATGCTCGAGGAGACTGCTTGAGCCTATAAAGAGCTCAATGTAGTCTGCAAACATGCGTCTCCCTATTCTCCACATCAAACCCCTCTTGTTGCTCAATAAACACCTCCTCCTCTATCATTCCATTGAGGAAGGCAGGCTTAACGTTCATCTGATGGACACACCAACCCATCTCAGCTACTAGTGAGATAATGGTCTAAATGGAAGAATACCTAGAAATAGGGGCAAAGGTATCCTCATAATCAACACCCTTCTTTTGTGAAAACCCCTTTTCCACAAAGTGCTCCTTGTACTTCTCCATGCTTCCGTCTGCTGCATGCTTCACCTTGTAGATCCATTTGGATCCCACCACCTTTTTCCCTTGTGGCCTTAGCACAACCTCCCATACCTGGTTTTTCATAATGGAGTCATACTTCTTAACCATAGCCTCCTACCACACATCACGTTGTGCAACCTCCTCGAAGCTGGAAGGTTCATAGTTAATCAACTTTGTCATCAGTGCCATGTAAGTAAGCCTCTCTGGTGGTACACTCCATCTAAAATATCTCTATGGAGGATCTACCTGCCCAGAATCATGCACTGTGGACCTAAACCACTTAGTCCTTGGCCTAGTGTCAACTTGTTGCGGCTGCTTGATATCTGTCTCTTGCTGCAACTCATCCTTCAAGTCAATGACTGAAGGATCCTATCCACTTGACTCCCTTTGACCACCAGAACTTATGCTTTGTGTCTGTACCTGTACCCGTACATTTTGCTCCTCCGACTTGACCCCCAACTCCTGTGTTGGCTGCTGTTCTGCTGGTAAGTCCAAATATCTCTGTAAGGCCCTGTCCTCATCAAACTGGACATCCCTGCTCATAATGATCCTTCTACGAGCAGGAATGTAAACTCTATATGCCTTTGATATCTCGATGTACCCAACAAGCAACCCTTTCTCTCCTGAAGGGTCGAGCTTCTTCCTATTGTCAATATGAACATGACAATAGAAGACATTGCCAAATATGCGAATATGAATCACATATGGCCGAGTTCCTGTGAAACCCTCATTTGGTGTCTGACTCCCCAAAGCTATGTGGGGACACCTGTTCTTAATGTATACTGCAATCATGTATGCCTCGGCCTAGGGGAATCGTGGTAATCCTTGATCAAATAGCATGGCCTTGGCAGCTCCAACCATAGTCCTATTCTTCTGCTTTGCAACTCCATTTTGTTTTGGGGTATGGGGCACAATGTGCTCCTTTTTTATCCCCTTAGCCCAACAATACTCCATGAACTCATTGGAAGTGTACTCACCTCCGTTTTCTATTCTCAACACCCGAATCTTCTTTCCTTTTTTGTTCTCCATAAGAGTCTTGAACTCTCGGAACCTTTCAAAGACCTCTGACTTTGCCTTCAGGAAATAGATTCAGGTTTTCCTAGAATATTCATCAATGAAGGTTATATAGTAACTATAACCACTGAAGAAATGGAGACTCATAGGTCCACATACATAAAAATGCACCAAGTCCAAGGTCTCCTTAGACTTGCGCTCACTCTGTGGGAAAGGATTCTTGATTTTATTCCCCAAAGCACAACCCTTGCAGTGGTTATGATTTTCCTCCTGTACTTGAGGAACTCCAATGACTTCCTGTCTCAAACGATTCAGTGGTCCATGGTGTAAGTGTGCCATCCTCCTATGCCAAAACTCACCCTGACTGTTGTTGTTGCTGCTGACTAGATCCTTTGTAGGCTCAAAGAGTAGTTTGTACACTTTCCTGCTCCTCCTGCCAATCACTCGATCCAAGATCCTATCTGACCCCTTGGGCCTGATATATACTCTATGGTCACGAAACTTCACCCAGTATCCCTTGTCCTCCGGAGTGGAGACTAATATAAGGTTCTTGGTCAATCCTGGAACATACAACACATCAACAAAACTAAGAGGTTTTCTAGACTCCCTCTGAAATGAAATAGTGGCAACTCCCTGCGCCTGATACCATGAATCATCACCCAACTAAACGTGGATCCATGTTCCACCCTCCTGCAAGTCTCTAAAGAATCTTTTCTATCCATCCATGTGACTAGATGCTCCATTGTTGATGTACCGTATGTTTCTCCCAGTGGTGCTTTCCATGTAAGCTATCATGAAAAACCCCTCATGGAGGTTCTTGCTGAACTCATGCACCTCTGTAGATATATCCATATGAGTGTTACTCATGTTCTTCTATCTGGGCACTGGGAGGAAAAGTGTCCCTACTTATGGCAGATAAAACACTTGACCTTTGACACGTCAAGGTTCTTCTTACCATCTGTCTTCCTGTTTTCCTTACCCTTTCTCTTCCCTGTAAGGGATAGAGCCTCCTCATCCACAATTTGTGGGGCACTGCTGGATGAGCTTGATTCTTGACCCATGTGGGTCTCCTCCTACACAAATTCAATTCCAATCAGGGATCTTCTCCCTAGCCACAACACCTTTGACAAAGGTGTCCCATGGCTTAGAGAATCCATTTAGGGATATCCAAACTAGCTCCTCATCCACATTCTTAGAGCCAACAGCTCCAAGTTCATCCATGGTCTATGTGAGCCTCGTGAGATAAGGCACCACTCCTTCTCCCTTGGCCATCTTGGAGCTACGCATCCTCTCTTGCAACACCATCTTATGGTTCTCGTTCTTGCTTTGGTACTGACTCTCCAAATCCGTCCACATCTCTATCGCGATCTTCTTACCAGAAAAGTGAGGAACTATATGGTCCTTCACTCCATCCATGATAATCAACATGGATCTAGAATCAATATTCTTCCAAGCTGCTAGATCTATCATATTTGTGGGTGCAACCTTCGTGGAGTCAATTTGCTCCTTTGCATCACTGACATCTAGGATCCTTTTGATCCTTTATTTCCATGTAGGAAAGTTCTAAGCACCTTGGAGTCTATACTCAACTCTCAAATGCATGTCCATAGTGAAGTGTACCTATCAAACCCTAGATCTAGAAGTATAGGTATGTGTATTCCTATATATCTTCCCCTGATCTATTACTGCTGCTGCAAATCTCTCAGCTTTAGCTCACCATAGCTCTCATACCATGTAAATTTCCCTTTAATATTGAAACCAGGGCTAACTCAATGCATGCAAATCTCTATTGATAACCACACATGAATATAGATTTTACAGTATGCAACAGAATATAAAACTGAGAAATAAATCACAACATCACATCACAATATTGACACTATTATTTTGGGTATGGAAACCCCCGGAAAAACCAAATATAGGAAAACCGGTGCAACAATCAGATATAGATTTTATTATGAGAAAACATGGAACTTTTACAATCACTGCAAATTCACCCAAACCTAGCGAATGTAGTACCCGACATAATCACTGGAAAAATCCCAGCTAAACCTCAACACCCTCTTGTGTGAGTGTACGTCCCAACTATACAAAGATCGGTGATCATACTGCTCGCTCCTCTGTCTTTTCAACTAAATCCTTTGTCTGAATTTTTCTCCCTGTCTGTATCCTACCTCTGTCAAAATACAAGTGTGTGTCCTCTCCACTAATTGATCTTTCTTTTATAACTTTAGGTAAAGCAAAAACCCTAACTTCACTTTCACTTTAACTAGTGGTAAAGAAAAATCCCTAATTTCACTTTCACTTTAACTAGTGTTTCGCTTTAAAATTAATAAACTTGATTATATCACTTTAGTTATTTTTCAAAGTAAACTTAGGAAAAATAATTTAAGTCTTCTGCATGCACGGAGACCTTCCTTGTTGCTACTAGTTTAACATAACCTTCCAAATATATACACCCTCAACCCTACCTTTTCTCTCCATATCTTAGGTGGTCTCCTTACTTGTATTTCCCCTAGTGTCCCCTCCTTTTTCTCGATTCCCTAATATTTAATACTTCTATAATAACAACACATAAATCACATCAAACTCCTATTATACAACTTAAGTATACATACATTCAAATCAATATATGCCTTGAAATTCATCAAATGTTAGGCAAGGCAACATCAATGTCCTTTCTTGACCTTTAGTAGGATCCCTACCATAGAAAAGTGCTCATGCAATAATTCCTCAAACATTAGCCAATGTCTCATAATAATTGTAACACAACCCATCAACCAAGTCTGCATCCCATCATATGCTCTACAACAAGAACACATCCCAAAATTTATTTAAGGATAACAAAAGGAGATGCATGAAAAATTGATAACAAAAGAAGGTTCATGAAAAAATGTCTTCTTTTGATAAGATATTAAGACATCCTTCTCACCCCTCAAATTTCAAAAACATGTCTACATCCAATTCTACCAAGCTACCTAGGTTTGAGGGAACCATAGCATATTATCCTTGGTGCCACTTGGAGTTTTTCACCATGGATTGATTACATGGGATGGAAAATTGCAATATCTCAGTTAAAACACTTCTAAACTGCCTAATATATTAAGTCCTTCATTGGTTTCATTGCCTTCCCCAAGGGTTTATCTATGGCCTTCGCTTATTACCATATCAATTCATCAATCCCTTTAACAGTCCTAGATTAGATGACTTGAATGAATTTGGTATGTTCGTAAATTTTTTCCCCTTACCTTCCCTTCAACCTTTCTTTTATCCCCTCCACTAAGTATTGGAAGCCCAGTTGATTCAACCCATTCTTTAGTATGATCCACTATAATGAATTCATGATCAAACAAGTCATTGTCTACCCTCAGTTTTCCTTAATACCATAGCAACTTCTATCTTCCATCCTCTTAATGCTTCCCACTTCTCTCCTCCCATTGGACTCTTTAAGGTTTCGAAAGGTCTAACGCCAAGCCCCCAAGGACTATTGGTACCCTATTATATCTTAGCCATAAGTTACTTAAAACCCATTTTCTAGTACTCCCAAGAACTGTTGAGTACAACATCCTCCTTTCCCTCCCTTGGTTGGATGTGATGATGGTTTTCCCCTACATATTCATGGGAGAGAGATCATTCTACCATGAAGTAATGACTTAATCCATCCAGTGAGGCACCACTCTCTTCTCTCTCCTTTCCAAGGTTGCATTGAAATTCCACCTTTTAATCTCGTTTATTGAGTCCCCTAGATTCTTTGAAGAAATGTGTGGAGTGTAGTTGTCGTGTCCCATAGAATAGAGCTATGGGATTGTATTCCTAACTATGCATATTATATATTATTCCTATCTTATTTTCCCTTCGTTAGGTCCACCCTAATAATATTTCCTCTCTTGTTTTTACCTTGACTATTTCTTCCCCAACATCACATCACCCTTCATTTTTATTTTGTCTATCCTTTACCTCTTCATTTCCCTTTGTGGGGTAGATACCTAGTTCATTCCTACATATAAGTATACATTCATATCTCACCTATAGGTAAGTGTAGATATCACTCTCTCACCCTTACTTCTCATTTCCCTCCTCATTTGCATTTGTTCATACTTTATTCCATAATTTATGCCATTATTCACTAACATTATAATTAGAAAAAGGTTATTCTTGATCTCATGATTTAACTATCATACTACTTTGTTGATTTGATTTGATTTATATTTATCATGGTTTAATTATTCTCATTCTTTCATAATGGTTAGACTTGCATGCTCCCCTATCTTCACATTCTTGCTTGGCATGCATCTCCTACATGTTGATTTATTTTTCTCTTTTGTGTACTACTTGCTTGACATCATATTAATCCATGAGCATTTATCATAGTTTAATTGTTCTCATTCTTTCATAATGGTTAGACTTGCATGCTCCCCTATCTTGACATTCTTGCTTGGCATGCATCTCATGCGTGTTGATTTATTTTTCTATTTTGTGTACTTCTTGCTTGACATCATACTAATCCAAGAGACACCTTTGTGGCTTCACCTTACACTAATTACCGAGGCATGAGGTCCTTCCCATGCACTACGAGTATGAAGGCCTAGTTGGTGGAAGAATCCTTGGTGGCATTAGGGTACTGGATTGCATTACAAGGATCCCTTGAATACTCTCATGCGCTCGCAAACTCATATGTTTTTCCTTTGGAGTAGCCGCACTTTGTAAGAGCACCAAGCACCAGAGAGAGAGAGAGAGCTCGAATTTTCTTCAGTAGCTCGTTCGGGCATTTGGAAAACATGCACACTCAGTCTTTTTAATTATCTAATCCAGAGTTGTGAATCAGCTCGACTGCAAGGGTGTATGAATGAAATTTGCGTGGATGATTTGGATGGCAGGGAGGACGAGTTTGAAAATTCAAAACCTTTCATTAATGCACAACGGTGGATGATAGTTGGCGGGCCCATTACTTGACAAAAGGAGGTTAGTTGAATATTGAAGGGGTTTCCAGAGAGTCTCAGACGGGGCCAACCTGCAATCTCCTAGGAAATGTTGCCAAATGGAGACAGAGTGGTGTGAGGTGCTCTGGAGTCAAATAGAACGTAAACACCGTGAAAGGGGCTCGATTCTCGACTGTGCAAATTGTCGAGACAATAGCTTACTCTGAATATATAAGTGTATCATAAGAAACAATATAACTATATCTACTTCAACAATTATATAATAAAAATTTCATAGATTATATCTTGATTTAGAGCAAGATATTCATAGATTATGAGTTATTCTTTTTACTATTTTTAAGAAGAGTTGCCAAAATTTTATTGACTTTTTCTTTAAAAACAAGTATTAAGCACTTTTATTATTCTCTTAATTAAATAACAGGTATTAAGCAACTATGTTACTAATTTCACTTATAGATATCCATTTTTAAAATAAATCTATATTTTTTACACTAAAAAGCATGTTTTCATTAAAGGAGGTGCCAAGAGCTGCCCCAAAGGTAATTGAGGGTCCTCAATCCATTTTCGCAATAAAAATTGCAATTTTTACCACTAAAAATCTCGTTTTCAACAACAAATCGTGTTGCCATATTGCGACCAAACTTGCCTGAAAATGTGTAAATGGTCAAGAGATTAGCCAACTTCTTTTTCCATGGAGTTAGATAAACTCTAGACCATTTGCACCTAAATTTTGGTGAGTTTTTTCCCCAAAATCCGGCTGAAATTGTTCAAAGGGTAGTTTTTAGTGATTGGAATTACATAATATGGGTGCCCCAAGGGTAATCAAGTGTCCTCAACCCATTTTCGCAGTAAAAATTGTAGTTTTAACACTGAAAATCTCATTCTAAAGAACAAATCGTGTTGCCAGATTCTGACCAAACTTGCCTGGAAAAGTGAAATGGTCTAGAGATTAGCCAAATCCTTTTTCCATTGATCGAACTGCAAAAAGCATGTTTTCATTAAAACCGAAGTGCACAGAGCATTTTTCCATTGATCGAACTGCAAAAGAAAAGGCGATCGAGTGGAGATAATTGAACGGATAAAATATAGGATACTGATTTCACGTTGTCCTTTTCGTTAGTTGTTTCTAAATTCTATTCACTATCTAAAACAAATCATGGTGCAAGATTAAGGCGAACAATATATGAAATGCCATACATTATTTAATGTTATGACCACAACTCTCGAGGTCATTAGATCTCAACCTGTTTGAGATTCAATGGCCGACATTATTGCAGTGACAACATTAAATAATGTATGGCATGTAAAATATTTTTTGCCCAAAATTACTGGCCTCGACAATAACTTTATATAAAATTGTTTAAATCATTATTTACTTGGTAGATGAGATTTGAAATTCTACTAAAGATTATTTTATTTATTTATTATGATTAATTTATTAAAGTTATATGTATATCACCTATGTAAGTTAATCTTACCATAAAAATCTGAATCTTTCCATAGCATTTTCATCGTCCATACAAAGAATTTAAAATTTCTTTCATTTAAAGACATTAAACGTATTACTAAAAAAATAGCTATAATGTTAAACTTTGTTATATTATTATGCTTCCCTCGTATATATATGTATCACTATATATAATTAATCTCAATGTTAACTTTATATATATATATATATGAGAATATTACACTATTTGTAAAATTTGTTTAAATTTTTTTTTAGTAATTATGATATACTCATGATTATGATTATTAATTTAGTTGAATATGGAATAGTGGCATTATATAATTAATCATAATTTTAATTTTGTATATATCTAAAAATATATACGAGAATATTATACTAATTATAAAATTTGCTTAAAAAATCTTATTAATCATGTTAATACTCATATTATGATTATTAATTTAGTTGAATATGGAATAGGTATATGATTAAGTGGAAAAAAAATTATTCATATGTTGAAGCATGGGTAAGAATAAAATGTTTTTAAATGAATATTATTTTGAAATTCTTATTTTTCTTTACCTCTTTTAGAAGTCGAGTTGTAAATCAATTTCTTAAATAGTTAGCTTTAAATGAGATATTATGTTTAGTATTTAGAGCAAGATCTCTAATTTTTTTTGTAAATTAATATAATTTATTTTTTTAATATTTCCAAAAGTTAGAAGTTTTATCTTAAATCACATTAATTTTCATTTACTTATTTAAAATTTCTTTCCAAAGTCTATAATAAAATATTATATTAAGATATCCAAATTTTATGAAATATTTTGATAATATTATATATACTTGCATATTCGTTTCAAAATTCGATAAAAAAAACATATGAAAATATCAAAGTAAAAAATGCTATATAATAATATTATGAGTTTTTTTTTATTTTTTATTTAAAAAAATAAAAAAAACCAACCATTTGGAGAAATTCATCACTCATTGACCGGTTTAGTTTATTACTCCATTTCATTCAACATAGAGGAAAGGCCAAAATGAACAACTAATGTGGATCGAGTGGTATTAAATAAATGAAGCAACCATACTGATTTCAGGTTCTCCTCGTTATCACTTGTTGTTTGTATAATTTCAGTCAAAGTAAAAAGAAATATCGAAAGTGGACGACATCATTATTTAGTAATGGCCATTGAATTGACCACTAAAACTTTATTAAAATGCATATCATATGAATAGTATCATATGATTAATTTACGGTATTGAATTCCACTCATCTTCCTACTTGAGTGATGTTGGAGCTATTGTCATGCCACACCATGTCTTTGGGTTTACTCGACTCTCCAGTTAAACGAACGGGGCCGGGTTCCAAATCTCCATGTTCGATACCAAGTCCCTCGAAAATTGGGAGGGCATTATTATTATTATTATTCTCCTCTATGATAGCTTGCTTTATCTCAGCCACTACTTCACTCACGCTAGGCCTAGAAGATGGCTTAGCCTCAACACATCTGAGGGCTAGTTTGGCAACACCAACTATTGATTTAATGTAGTAATTTCCACCCATCCTCTTGTCTACGATCTCTCCAATTTCACCACTTATTGATTTGTCCGGATTTTCATCCATCTCCACATACACATACGGTGTTACCTATAAATACGTCAAAACATATTAATAAATGTCATTGGAATATCACAAATTACAGTGCGAAAATGTTGTTGGGTATCAAAATTATAACTATTGGTAGATGCAGTTGAATATCATCAACTACGTTGTCAAATAGCTTTATGTTTCACATTGAAAATGATAAATTATAATCAAATTCCTTACCCATTGAACCAGGTTAACTTGCTCTTCAGGTAGATGTGCACTTATGGGTGGTCTGCCGCATATTATCTCTAACAGCACCACTCCAAAACTATATACATCACTTTTCTCAGTCAGCATTTGAGTGCGAAAATAACTGCAGAAACATACCAAAGAAAAATCACTTGGTCATTCAGCATACAGGATTAATATTGCAAAGAAAGTTCAAGTTTTATGTAGGATATTATACTCTGGATCGAGGTATCCTGGCGTTCCTTTCACCATTGTGGTCACATGTGAGGCATCCCCTTCAACTGTCATCTTTGAGAGACCAAAGTCGGCTAGCTTTCCATTCATATAGCTGTCTAAAAGGATGTTGGATGTCTTAATATCCCTGTGAATTATCTTTGGGGTGCAGCCTAAGTGCAGGTATTCCAGTCCTTCATAAAAGATTGAATGTCAATAACATGTGAAAGATACAGATAAAGAGTACTATTATGCGTTAATTTCTTTAATTTTTAAGGACTTACCTTGTGCTGCATTTAAAGCTATTTTAAGTCTTGTTGTCCAGTTTAGTGCTGAAAATTCAGCGCCATTAGAACCTGGAAAGCAAATTTAAATTCAAAAATGGTTTTTCGGAATAAATATATAAAGCAATTTGTTTAAACAATATTAACGAACCAAATATTTACCGTAAAGACTGTCTCTTAGGGACCCTCCCGACATGTGATCGTATATCAGCATGAGCTCTCTTGATTCGTTACAGTAGCCGAGTAAAGACACCAAGTTCTTATGATGGATTCTCGAAAGAAGATCAATCTGCTAATCAAGCGAAATGTGAGATACAGATACAGGAACTAATTTATATCAGTGGAGCCAAATTAAGACAGATGCAAATTAATATTAATCACCTCAGTGTGGAACTCGTGAATTCCTTGTCTGGAGAATTGTGAAAGCACTTTCACTGCTATATCTCTCCCTTCGGGTAATTTACCAAAGAAAACCGATCCAAAGCCCCCTTGCCCAATCTTTCGACTAAAGTTATGTGTCGCGACCATAATCTGTTGTAGAGTAAAAGCTCTACACTTTGTTGCATTGGGCACCATAATCATCGAGTTGTCTGCAATGAAAAAAATGTTAAGTAAAATTGCAGTTTTATGTAAGTAGGATGCGCAGGATGTGGCATATTAAAATTCAAGTAATTTCTATACCTTCGTTGAGAGGTAGTTTTGTCTTGAACTTGTTCCAATATACGACAATACCCACATTCTTGAAATGTACAGCAACAGCAACCATAAGAGCTATAGAGATTATTAAAGCTCCGCTAATGGTTATTCCGAGGACCACATGACTGGGTTTGTGCAGGTTTCTTGAATTATACAAAACACATTTTCCGTTATGCGTACGATTACAGAGGTAGTGGTTTCCAGAAAAGCTGCAATAAACAAAATTAATTGATTTGAGTAAAACTTATATGTGAATAGAAATTTGTGATTAAAAAAAATTAGAAATTAAGATATTATATTACTTGATATTCAATGATTGTCTGTTGAGAAGTTGCACAGGAATTACACCGCTGAAATTATTATTCTGTATAAACCTGTTGAGAGTATGATGAAAAGGTATGTAAAAATATATTGGTACGTAAACTTTTATTTTGAAAGGAGATAAAATAATGAAAGATATACGTACAACTCTGTAAGATTTTTGAGTTCAGATAGCCACTCAGGTAAAGTACCACTCAAATTGTTGTTTCTCAGATATCTGCACAAGCAAACTAAATAACTACACTTTTCTTTCTGCCATGGCTAGTTTTTTCTTTTTCTTTTTTTTTAATGTTTGTTTGTTTTTATTTATTTATAAACTCCATAATTGTTTAATGAAAAATAATGTACTTACAAATACTTGCTTAATGAAAAATAATGTACTTACAATTTCTCCAGCATGGTTAAGTTGGATAAGTTTGGCAAGGATCCGATGAGGTTGTTATTGTCCAGCAACCTGACAATTTAAATACGAATGGATGATTGCCCTTTATACTATATAATATTGAAAAAAAACCCTTATCAAACTCTTATTATAATTTATTAGTAAGAGGGAAATTATATAATATTGAAAAAGAAACCCTTATCAAACTCTATATTATAATTTATTAGTAAGAGGGAAATTATTAGAAAATTAAAAATAAATGTTTCCCATGTCATATCTTAAAAGTAATCCGATGATAATAATTATGTGAATTTTAAAAGTAATATGATTATAATAATTATTTGATTTTTAAAAGTAGTATGGTGATAATAATTTATATAAATTTGAATTTTATTATAAGTTTCCAATCATTTTAGTTACATAATTTATTAAATAATCATTTTCATCAGATATCTAATTAAATAATCAAATCAATAAATAAAATTGCATTAAAATTTTATAATTTAAATTCAAATATATTTAAGGTATTTAAAAATTTTATTGGATAAAAATTTATTTAATTTAATTTTGATGGAAAATATCTAATCTCGTAAGAATATTAGATGAATGTTTAGTTGTACTCCAATAACTCTATCTCTTGGCCTATAAAATTCATCATGAAAACAACCATTTAATTAATGTGTTCCTAGGATGATAAGCTCAATTCAATCTATAAATATGAATAAGAAGGGATGAGCGTTCTCAAACAATCAAACAACTAGTGAGCCCAAAACTTCCATTGAATTATGTATTAGTAATTTATACTTGTATGTCTATTATAAACCTATTAATCTTATTAATATGATTGTTGCTAGTATAATATATATACTAGCACCACCACTTCCACTTGTTCTCACTTATTTTCTAGTTATATATATATATAATTGTTTACTTGGAATTTAGAATTATTGCCATAAAATTAATTTAGAAAATACACTTGTTTCATCCTAGTGCAATGTAGGAAAAGCATAGGCCATAGTCCACCTCAAATTATAAAATAAAAAGACCTATCTTAAATATACATTACATCTCAATTTTATAATTTATGTTTTATAATTTATATTACAATATAAAACTGGCTAAAATTATAGTGAGATAGAAAAAAATTTATTCAACCTTTTTTACCATAAAAATAAATTTTTAAAACAAATAAAATAATTTAGTTATTTTGTTTTAGAGTTTAATAAACTAAACTTTTCAATAATCCTAGTAGTAAATTTGATTAATATTTTATACAAAATTAAAATAAAATAATACTAAATTTAATATCATTTAATTAATAATTACTTTTATTTATACATTTATGAAATATCCATATGTTTAATAAATCAATTAACATTGATTGACATAGTCTGATACAAAACGTTTACACAATATTATACAACATTTTAATAATAACCCAAGGCAATAGTTCTTTTAATTTCTTGCTGAATTTGGACACCAGCAAATAGCAAAGAGACTTACAATTCTTTCAGTGTTTTGAGTTGAGATAGCCACTGTGGAACACTACCGCTCAAGTTGTTGTTTTGTAGATGTCTGCACACAAACGGAACTAAATGGCTGAAATTATCTTTCCAAGATGCCATTGATATGGTTTAAACAAAACACGTATTTGGATCAAGATTAAAACACGGACATTAATGTAATGGTCTATGTAGAGAAGAAATCACTTACAGCCTTTCCAGCATAGTTAAATTAGAAAAAATTGGCAAAGATTCGATCAAATGATTATTCGCAAGTGACCTAGTAATTTCAAGTCCAACGGATGAATGCCAGTACAAGTATAATATTCAAAGATTTAGAATTAGTTTTGAACATACATCTATATTAATATCTAAATTTCAATTGTAAAAATTTAATACTGCTTACAGGTAAAGTAATGCGGTCAACTTGTAAAAATTTAATACTGCTTACAGGTTAACTAATGCCGTCAAGTGTCCAATATCTGCAGGTACTGCTCCTGTAAAACTCCTTTGAGACAAATTTCTGAACCAAGGAGGATTATCAAAACTCTTACAATTTCACATTCACCTATAAGGTCATAAACTGAAAACATTTGAAAGGATTAATCTTACAATTCTGAGATTCTTATGTTCGATGATCTCTTATCACAGCGAATTCCTTTCCATGGGATCATATAGCAAGGATCCGAAATCCATTCTTTAATGTTAAACCTGGTTTTGATCTTGTCAAGATGTTCAACTGCAGTTTAAGAACGACAACGACTTGGTTAGACATTGAATTAAATACAGTAATTTGAGTATGGGTAGTTTAGACAGGGCACTTACTATCTTGTGAGTATGTTGGTGCTTCAGTATCAACCACTATGTAAGACTGATAGGCGTTGATTATAGGACTACTGGGGGAGTTACTGGCCTGCTTGAGGCCAAGTTGGATGGCATTTGCTTCATCGGATAGGAATGATAGTTCTATGGTAGAGTAGTTTTTCATCATAGTAATAATTCCAGACCTTTGTTCTTCATTTATTATGACGTAAAAAGATCTCCTTTCAGGCATATTTAGCTTTTCGATCTCAGCCAAATACAGAACCAGTAGTGATTTTCTTCCGTTCGGAAATCCAACCCAGAATGGAAACGCTGAGCTGTTTGCAACACATGCAGTTTGCATTACAGCAGTTGGGGGAAGGTTTTCGGTATTGTTACTTGAAATGGGCTCTCCCGAACTTACAAACCGAACATCGGCTATATCAAGACCAAAGAAACTGTAATCTGGTGGCCAAATGCGGTCAAAAATGTCTTCAGGATACCTGCTTAATTCACCATGTAAAGCTATTCAGCTCAATCATAACTGCAGAACATGAGTACTCCATCAAAATGGACTGGGCATTTTCGTTAGATCACATTGAAGCCAACGTTTAATGATTATAAGAAAACCTAATAAAATAAAACACAACAAACAATTACAGGAAGTGAGAGCTTAAGCTTGGTATGCACTTTTAATGTTTTTTTAAACGACAAACTCTGGAGCACAACTTAAAATACGGTTACTTCGATATTTTTAACCACTAAAGCAAAAAACAGATATAGCTTCTTGTAGTTTAGGGAAAAATGTAAATGAATAGCTGATAACAATTATATACCATGTTAAATGAATATTAATACCAGCAAACTGTAGACACACAAAATTAAAATGTTCACCTAAGCGTCGAGCCTCCACCAAAATCAACTCTCTGATCGGTTTTCAACGATGTTCCTGGCTTAGCCTGTCTATACATTCCATGTAGGAGGGTCCTCAACTCAATAGCATTGATAAAAGGATCGTCGTTCTCTGAGGTTCTGATCAAGCAAACATACAACACTCTGCCGGAACTAACAAAGATTCTTTCATCAGACTCAACATCGTTATTTTGGATTGTTTTGTTTTCGAAAGCCAACATACCCAATGTCTCAATAGAGACCTGGAAGCTCAATGACGAGCTATTGAATCCAGTGTAATTACCTATGGCAAACCATGTTCTTAAGAGGTAAGGCACACTGGGGGTCACAGGCAACCGATAGCAAGACTTGATGAGAGGTTTTGGGAAAAACCGCAGATTATACAAGTAGGTACCGTAGTCATCTTTAGAGGCCTTCCCTATCGCTGCTGTCTCACCGACGTTTATGTAATTCGCATCAGTGACCCATCTTATCTTGTTTTCTGCAGTGTGATTTGTTTGAGCTCCGCAATCGAGGCTTAGAAATCCTGGATCAAAATTTAAGTATTAACGAAATAATTTCTTGTCAAATGAATGAACACTAAATAAGCTTTTTGCGCTTCAATGACGATTCGAAAGTAAACAAAACAGAAACAATAAAATAATATTGGTCCTTGGATGTTCTAAAATGTTGAGTAAATATACCTGGCTGAGCAATAACATTCACAGACGCTATCAGCACGGTTATAGGCATCCAAAATGCCACTTTGCCATAACTCATTTTTGCCTGCATCGTTGGAACTTGGAAGGATTCGTACATGCGATAGATTCGTGGTTATTCTTCTGTGAAGGAAATTAATGTGCAAGTAAAAGTGGAGTACTACCATTTACTTGGAAGATGGGATCTAATCTGGCTTTTGCAGGTTCAGTCCTCGTGTTTGACCGGGAAAAACATTTTTTCTAAGTTTCAATAGAGCCCTTCCAAATTCCAAAAGTTATTTTAATTTACTTTATCAATCCCCCTGTTTCGCAATGGGACACAATACATCCATTCTTCCGATCCTTTTCTTCTCTTTCGTAGAAAAATTCTGCGTTCCAAAAGTTATTTCATTTTAATTTACTTTTAAAAACTTAAATATATCAATATATAAGTAACTATATCAATCCCCGTGTTTCACGATGGAAAACAAAACAGCCATTCTCGCTATCTTTTTTCCCTTCTCTTTGGTAGAAGCTTTGAACGCTCTTGAAGTTATTTTAATTTAACGTGAAAAAATTAATAATATTAATAACTCTATCAAAGTTGTATTCTTACCCCAATTTCTTTCTTAAAGTCGCATGGAAAATTAAATGTTAAATGTAATATTAATAACTCTATCAAAGTTGTATTCTTACCCATTTTTCTTTCTTAAAGTCGCATGGAAAATTAAATGTTAAATGTAATTTTATGCTTGTAATTTTATCCTCTAACAAGCAGAGCATTTATCCCTATCCCAGCTCAGGTCTGAAAAGAAGAAGATTTTGGAGCATCACCTATTGACCTGGCAGCTCAAAAGCCGTACCAAATGGGCTCTTGAAGGTGACTCTAACACCAAATACTTTCATACTATAGCTTCTAGTAGGAGAAACCAAAACTCCATTTGGTCCCTTATGGATGAAGGGGGTAGGTGTATTGAGGATGAATATGAGTTAATGGTATTGGGTCAGGAGCAATTTTCACATATCTGTAGTGATGATAATAAGACCTGTCTACTGGAACAGCTCAATGTTGTTTGCCTTTACCCTGTTATGATCTCCACTGTTGATGCTTCATGTCTCACTCAACTGATCTCACTATCTGAAGTTGATTTTGCCCTTCACTCTTTCAAGAAAGACAGGAGCCCCGGACGTGATGGCTGGTCTATCGAATTCTACCTCCACTTCTTTGATTTGTTGGGTGAAGAACTTCTCTCTGCTATGGACTTTACCCGGGTATTGGGTTGTATTCCCCCCTCACTTAACTCCACCTTTCTGACACTTATCCCTAAAAAGGAAAAGCCTTCTTCCTTTGCTGATTTCAAGCCCATTTCCTTGTGTAATCTGCTTTATAAATTGATATCCAAGGTCATTGCTGTGAGACTTAAGCCCTTCCTGGATTCTCATATATATATAGAACAATTTGGTTTTTTGAAAAACCGCCAGATTGTGGAACCATTGGTATTGTTCAAGAGGCACTTCACTCTGTCAAGAATAAGAATTCATGTGCTCTTATCCTTGAATTGCATTTGGTGAAGGCCTTTGATCGGGTCAATTGGACCTTCATCAGGCTTGTACTGATACAGATTGGGATTCCTCTCCTTGCTGTTAACTGGATAATGGGTTGTATTACATTAGCAAATTTTGCTGTGCTTATCAATGGTATCCCCTCAAAGTTTTTTTCAGCCTCTAGAGGTATCAGACAGGGCTGTCCCCTCTCGCCATTGCTCTTTATACTTGTGAGTGGAGGGCTTAGTCTAATGATTGTAGATGCTAGAGATCACGGTCTCATCAAAGGTATCAAGATCTCTTCATCCTTTGCTCTTACTCATCTCCTATTTGTTGACGATGTGATCCTATTGGGTTCTGGTTCCTTATATGAATGGATGGCCTTTGATGTCATTCTCAGCAATTTCTGCAAAGCTTCTGGGATGTGTATCAGTATAGACAAATCCTGTTTTCTTTATAACAATGTTGATATTGATATTCATACTGAGATTTCAAAGGCCCTACCCTACAAGATGGAGCCTATCACTACAGGATTTATGTATCTTGGCTATTTTCTCAAGCCTCTGGGTTATAGGGTTCGTGATTGGCACTTAATGATTAAGAAATTTGATCACCGCATTTCCCATTAGGCTCACAAGCTTCTATCCCTCAGTGGTCGTTTGACACTTGTGCAAGTTGTTTTGACCAGTATACCTATCTACTGGATGGGACTAGCGCCCATTCCTATTTATCTCTTCAACAAAATCAGGAGTTTAGCTTTTGCTTTTCTCTGGGGATCCTTGGATCATAAGCGCCGATATCACTTGACCAATTGGAGAGAAATCTCATGGCCTAAAGAATATTGTGGATGGGGTATCAAGCATTTAAACTGGTTCAGTATTACACTCATATTGAAGAATCTTTGGTTAGTTCTCCAGAATGATGGTTTATGGCACCGTGTTATTACTAGTAAATACCTGAAGATGGGCACAATTGAGACTTGGCTTAGAGGAAAAAAAATCCTGTCACGTGGTGTTTCTGCTATCTCGAAAGGATTCTTGCTCATCCTCCCATGGCTTGGTAGGCATCTTGCTTCGCAGGTTGGTAATGGGGAGAACGTTCTACTTGGCATTAATCCAATTGTTGTGGTATCCGACTCTCTCATGATCCCTCAGGGGCTTCGTGAGTACCTAGAAGATATGGATATTGTGACACTTGCACAGGCTCAAAATACCCTCTCGAATGCACATAAATATTGGTATACTGCTGATGAACTCTGTGTTGGTGGTGTCTGGAAGGATGCTTGGCATTCTTTCACGAGGGGTCTGGAAACTTGTGGCTTACGTCTTGTTGATCAAATGGATGTTCTGAATTGATCATACAATCTAGATCCGATGGTATTGTGTCTTCCAAACTGATATATGAATGCATTATCAAAGCATCCTCCCCTCCAGCTTGTAGCATACTTCTTGCATTTATTTGGAACATCGTTCTTCCCTTGAAAATTTGTTGTTTTATATGGCTAGCATTGAAGAATAAATTACTTACTTGGGACAACCTACAAAACCAAGGATGGACGGGGCCCGGTGTTTGTGTACTTTGCAGAAAGGATGCTGAAAGTATCGAACACCTTTTTTATTATTGCCCTGTTTGGAAAAATTTACTCGCATTCCTAATGGAACAACATCATTTGTCCCCTCCTCACCAGTCTGATAGTTTCTGTTCCTTCCTGGATATATGGACCGTCTCCTTCACTAAGCTCTCTGGTTTCTGCTATCTCCCTTTCCTTGCCATGTGGACAATATGGAAGGCAAGGAATGTATCCATCTTTGAAGGGAAATTTGTACCTGTTATCAGTTTGCTCCATCAGATATCGTACTCCTTATAGCTCTATTGCCCTACTGTCACTAAAGTCAAAACTCCTAGAGTAAAGGATCCGGTACCTACTCTTATATATCCTTGTGGTTTTTTTTATGGAGCATCTGTCAATAATACAGGTGGGGTTGGCTTTTGTCTATACCTAAATGAGTTACACTCCTTCAAGTTTGCATTGGGGGCGGGACCCAACACCAACACTAGGGAAGAATTAATTGGGCTATGGGCTCTACTGCATACATCCCAAATGATGGGGTTACCCAAGCTCAATATTTTTGGCGACTCTACAGTCATCATCAATTGGGCAAAGGGTACTGCTTCCCTTACACCACCTAAGCTTATCCATTGGTTTAGGGACATTGGGAAGAACTATTCATGTTTCCTTGAGCTGTCCTTTTGCCTTGTCTACCGTGAACACAATCACACTGCTAACTTCCTATCTAAAAAATCCCTTACTTTGGCTTCGATAGCAAGATTTTACTCTGAATTTTATGACGGTCTTTTGACCTCACAAGATAGTTTTATGCTCTTTTGAGCCCGGTGTTGGATCTCCACTTTTTATGCACCCTGGTGATAGTGATGGAGTAGACTCTTTTAGATGGCCGAGCTTATCTTTTTGGTTCACGGTGGATATGGTCATATGGACAACATCTTTATACTGATGGGAAATGTATGCAGCTTCTCCTCTAGCCCCCTCTCGGCTCTGTTGTGTTGTATCTCCTGTAGCATGCTACTGAAGTTTTTATCCACAGCTTCAATGTTTTGTTTGTAACCCATATACTGGGATGACATGTTAGATGTCCTTTGATTCTTAATGAATATCAAGGTTAGGCTTTTTTCTTCTGAAAAAAAAAAAGAAAAATATTTTTTATTTAAAATGGACTTTAATTTGAAATGTTGTAGTATAAGTTGGTTTTTAATATATTTTATAGAATAAACATACTTAATATGTTAAATATGTCTATTTTTTTTAATCATGTAGGTTAAATATGATTTATTATAGTTGAGAATGTTTGAATATGATAAGAGGTTGACTTGAATTTTATGTTAGAATATAACATTCAAATGTTGAGTCTTTGGTGCCCATGATGAATTTATGATTAAGCATGGTAGACTATGAATGAGGTTATGCCTATTGTTAACTATGTGGACCATATCAACATTGGTTGACCTTGTTGACTATGGTTAAAAAATTCACCAAACCGATTATGGTCGAACATGTTTGATTATCATTAACGTTAGTTGACTCAAGTTGACCATGGTGCACTATGGTTGTCAATGTTTGACTATGATAAGATGTCAAACATGTTTGATTATGATTAACGTTAGTTGACTCAAGTTGACCATGTTGCACTATGGTTGTCAATGTTTGACTGAGATAAGATGTCAAACATGTTTGATTATGATTAATGTTAGTTGACTCAAGTTGGCCATCATGCACTATGGTTGTCAATGCTTGACAATGATAAGATGTTGAATTGAATTTTATGTTAGATGATATCATTAATAGGTTCACTATGATCGACCATGGTAGACTATGTATAACAATGTAGACTATAACTCAAAATGAGTGGCATTGGTTGACTAAGGTTGCCCATGATTTCCTATGGTTGGCCCTCGTTTAATTGATAACAATCTATAGTTAACCATGTTGACCACGTTGGCTATGCTTGACTATGTTGTCATTATTGAACATGATGAGCATGTTGATAGTGGTTGATTATGTTTACTATGGTTAACTATGGCTAAATATCTCTGATTATGATTGACTTTCTTTCGTTGACCACACTTCTCTATGGTGGATAATGTTTGTCTATAATAAGATGTTGACTTGAACTTTATGCTAGATTATAACAATAAGAGGATGAATTCAAGATAATGCTACAATATTACAACATTTACAATTTAATGTTCCATAATGTTATATCGTAATGTGACATTAATCATGTAAGAGATTGAATTCAATATAATGTACATTATAACATTTAATGTTCCCTAATGTTATGCTACACTTTTAAATTTAGTCGTGTGAGAGGTTGAATTTAGCATAATGTGCATTATGGTATTTAATCTTTCTCAATGATTGTCTTATTATGATCTAGATGGATATCGGTGGCCACTCACCTATTCCACTAGCTCAAAACAATTGTCCATTATGGCAGTTTCCTAGTTAGTTTTCTACGATTTTTCGGCTCCTAAACTTCTGGAGTCGTTTTGAGGCCCTAAACGACGTTTTTTGGCGATTCGTGGGCCAATTGGTTTCCATTGGCATTTATTTGGCTGACCAAAAGTTGTAAAGCTTAGAGAGACCTTTCCAATGAGCTATCAAATGCCCAAATCGAAGATCGTATGCAAAAGTTATGACCCCAAGAAGTTGACTGTTCAACTTACCACCTTGGGCCTGCAAACTTTATGACAGTTCATCTTCTAGGGTTACGTTTTGGACTTTTGGGGTTCTCACCCTCATTATTATTATAAATAGCCCCCTTTGGTCTCATTTTGTATTCAGATTGGTAGGGATGAGCGTAGCAGCCACATCTCTTCTCAGAGATAGCTACCACCATTCTAGCAATTGTATTACAGTTTGTTCTATTTCCACCATTTAATAGAATGTGTGTTTACTGTATCTTTGATATCTTTGCAAATTTTTTGTGATTATTATTTTGTATATGTTCTTTCATTTTGTTCACGCATAAATCTGGATCAATGGTATCAGATCAATCTGCTCTTTGATTGTTTCTCGACGCATGTCCCCGACGAGGTTCGAGTATAGAGATTTTGGTCTCGAACTTGTTTCACTTGATCATTCTTTCCATCCCAAATGACCTCCCATGGCGAAAGAAAAGATAGACGACGGAGCAGGAGATCCTATCAAATCGTCGCTCGAGAAAGCCCTCGAGCGACTGAGGAACGAGATGATGGATAGTTTCGCTCAAATCCTTCTATGAATGCTAGTAGCGGTAATTGCATCTTCAATGAGAAGTCAGTTTGGGGATGCAACTCTCTTTAAGGTACAAGTTAACTTTGATATTCCTTTATTTGAAGGCAATATCGATGGAAATGCCCTAGATAATTGGTTGAATGTTCTAAAAGGGTATTTCTTTGTCCACAATTTTTTTGATAGGGAAAAGATCACCTTTGTGCTACTTAAGCCAGTCCCCCATGTCCAAAATTGGTGGGGTACTTATTGTGAGCAAAACTCATCAGACGAGTCTGGAATGTTTGAAACAAATCCCACTTGGGCCTCTTTCACAGATCTCGTCAGGGAACAATATTACCCTGTGGGAAACTATGATGACTAGTACACAAAATGGACCATTCTGCGTCAAGAAAGGGACTAGATGGTGTCAGAGTACACCAACAACTTTCATACCTTGTGCACAAAGTTGGGTATCAAGGACTTCGAGCGACACCTAATTCTGAAATATCGTAGTGGTCTACATCGGTACATTCGAACTGAGATGGACTTCCTCGACATCTCTTCACTTGGATCCACCTATCGGTATGCTGTCAAAATCGAGGAGAAATTTCGACAAAAGAACAAGCGAGACTCTGGACCTGTGAATCCACTGCAAAAGCAAGGCAAGGAAAACCCTGGCCCACAGAACACAACAAAAGGAAACGAAAACCAGCCCCCACCACAAGCAAATAAGGGGGATGGAAAGACAAAAAAGGACACCGAGAAATGGTGCGAATTTCATAAAAGCCCTTGGCACAAGACTGATGAATGTCACTCAAGGTGGGACGTTGATTGTTCAACTTACCACCTTGGGGCCGCAAAATTTATGATGGTTCATCTTCTAGGGTTACGTTTTGGACTTTTGGGGTTCTCACCCTCATTATTATTATAAATAGGCCCCTTTGGCCTCATTTTGTATTTAGCTTGGCACGTATGAGCATAGCAGCCACATCTCTTCTGAGAGATAGCTATCACCATTCTAGCAATTGTATTACAGTCTATTCTATTTCCACCATTTAATAGAATATGTGTTTACTATATCTCTGATATCTTTGCAAAATATTTGTGATTATGATTCTGTATATGTTCTTTCATTTCGTTCACGCATAAATCCGGATCATATTGTGACATTCAATTTCATTGACTTAAGTTGAATTGCTATGTTCACAAATGATTATGTTGCATTAGGAAATTAATGTGATATGTTGCATTAGTTATTGTTCATTTTGGTTTACATATTGTTGACTTTAGTTGACTATGACTAATGTGTTTGGTTGACTAGATTGGCATTGGTAGATTTTAATGTGTTTTTCTATGACCCTAGTTAACCATACTTATTTTTAATTGAGTGTGTTTTTTATCAGTTATTTGTTTGATACTTAAGAATATGATTAATTCTATGATATAAATTGACCATGTTGATTATGGTTTACTGTGGTTTGTCATGTTCTTGAAGGGTTATATTGGATAGTGATGTTTGTTGATGGTTATATCACACTTCAACATTCAATTTTGAATGACTTCTATTGAATGCTAGACTCATGAATGTTTGCATTACCTTGTGATGCTCATTAAGGGTTATGTCACATTTAGTTTGGTTCATTGTTGCTACCCATGGTTGTCTATGGTTGACCATGGGTGCTTATTTTTCATTGTTTCTTATCATGTTCAAGTGTTGTTGGCCATGGTTGACAATTTGTTATCATGCGTTACATTGGAAACCTATGTGATGTTTAAATTCTCTACATGTTTCAGACTCGAGAGTAGAGTCCATCATCACGAGGAGGAAATTCTCAATTTTAGGCAAGGTTTCACATTCCCAATAAATATAGATTAGGTTTTAGGCATTTCAATGTTTTTTGGGTACTTTGTTTTAAGTGTTTTTGTTATTATTTATTTAAATGTGGTTAATGTTAATATTTATTTAAATTGTCTTTAATGTTATCATTGATTTTAAAAGTGTTTTAATGTTAATAATGATTTAAAATGTGTTTATTGTTAATATTTGAAGTTCTATTTAAAATGTGTTTATTTATTTATTTTAATAATTATTTAAATTTGTGAATTAAATTATTTGAAGCCATGGATACTAGGTTTCCAAGTATCACCTAGGGTTAGGCCATCATCCCTATTAAATTTCATTAAGTGTTTTTCAATTTTAATGGCCTATTAAATATTATAAATGCAATTATAATTCTAGATAACATGAAATTATAAATCACACCTACAAATGCTTTTTTGGATGCTTCCATCAAAATGCCATTACATAAAACCATACATTTGTTTGCAACAAATGGTGATGTCATGTTCAATCATAATAATTTTTTCTTGACATCTCTAAATCATCCTATTGCACTAGATTTGATGTAAAATTAAGTGAATTTCTTATTCTATTCGAGATATGTTTAGGTACAACTTAATAATTGTACATATGGATTCCATGGGATGGAATAATACCTCAAACCAGTGCAATAGCATCCATTGAAAAAGGTGAAACAAAATTACTTTATTGAAACTTGCAAGTGGTTTTGTGGTTTGGTGGTCCATAAGTCACAAGGATTGATAGTGAAGATAAAAACTATAAACAATGGGAAAAAAAGAGACAATATATCACATTTTTAAATTATTTCAAGTTCAAACGTTCAAATTTCTAAATTATTTCAAGTCCAAAGGTTTGAATGGCCTTCAAATTCAAGCTACTTTTACATATGCATGATATGAGAAGATGGAAAATAGTGTAGGAGTGGGTTAAAGAAAAAACAAAGATGATAGATTGAGATTGATCACGTATGTATGTATGTATCATGTGTATTTCATCATTAAATTTTATTATGTACTTTCACTTCCAATGTTGCAATACAATTCACCATCTTGATCATGTAAATATCTTGACGAGTCTTGATTTCAATTGCACATATTCACATATATAAAATTTTGGAATGAAATGATTTCAATGGAGTAATTTTTGTTTTAGACAACATCAATTTAACATACATAATAATATTTTCTTCTCTCATGTTGATAATTTGTAATATATATTTAAAATTAGATTCTTTTTCAAATATTCTATTTTAATATATATTAAATTAATTTTGATTCTATAACTTAAAATAAATTTATATGTAATAGATTAAAAAAAATTAAGTACATTAATGTTTTTTTTCTTTAGTTATTTTTAAGTAAACTTTTCCTAACTAAAATTTAAATAAATTATTATTTTTTAAATTATATTAATTAAGCTTTACATTACATAAAAAATAAAAACAAGTGCCAAATCGAAATATTATTATGTGTTACCAAAACGAAATATTATTATTTTAACACAATTATGTAAGGATTAAAAAAAGTCACAAAAAATATTTATTATAAAAAGCTTTTAAATTTTTAAATATTTTTGAAAATATGATGTATCATAAAAACCACTTAGTTATTAGATGGTTAATTAAAAAATTATTAATAAATCTTTTTATTGATATTTATCTAATATTTTTGTTATTTTGATGAAAGTATTAAAAAGAGTAATAATTTTGTATAATTTTTCTCCAACTTTTCAGAATCCTAGAGAAATATTCAACAAATCGAGAAGCGTTTTATAATGTTAAACCTCAAAATTAAAAGCAATACACTATATCCTATGGGTCTTTCCCCTATCGAGAGCCTAACTATGACTAGGCTCCTATTATACAAGCACAAAATCAATAACATGAGAGGCCATAGACTTCCTAAACTAGCTTTTAATGCCAGCCAAAACCACCTAAGGCTCAAGCGAGGTTGGTATAAAGATACCAGGGCCTAGGCTAAAAGAAAATTAAGATATTATAAGGAGGTCATAAACCCTACTCTAATAGGTTAAAGGTATCTCTTTGTTTTAACTAGCTCAAATAAAAAAATTAATGTAGCCAAGATAAGAAAAAACTCTCATGAGCTCCATAGTGAAACAGGTAGTTGGACAGTTCCTAAAACACCGTGGGTGGAAAGGATTTGCCATCTCTGTGAGATAGGAACATTGAAGATGAAAATCACTTCCTCTTAGAGTGCCCTACGTATACCCACATTAGATCTCAGTTTCATAATCTTTGCTGTAATAGTGACTTTCCTAGCATTTTAACTTGTCAAAATTATAGTGAGATAGGAATACAATTTTAAAACAAGCTAATTAATTGGCTTTTTTAGGTCCGATAAACCAAGTTTGGTCTGAGTGGAGATTAATTGTCATCATCATTTATATGATAAGTCACTATTAATTGTTAGATTGTAATATTAAATAATTTTTTTATTAATATTTATCTACTTTTATCATTATTTTAATTAAAGTATTAGAAAGAATTTAATAAATTTGTTTTATATATTTAAATGTAAAAAATAAAAAATAAAAAAAATTATAAAATTTATAAAATGTAAAACAAAATAAAATTAATGTAAAATTAAAAATAAAATAAAAAACCATTGTAATGGTATTTAACAACATTTATATATTAATAACAACTTTAATAATATCATTATTATTCTAAGTTGGATTAGAAACAGAGAAGTGGCCCTCGTGAGGAGACGTTAAATTTAAACATTGTGTCTTTATGTTAGATCGATATCGACTTGTGAAATAAAGTGATGCTTTCCGGGCATCCCACCCTGTAAAGCATTTGGTATGATTCACTGAGCTGCGAAAGAAATGGCGATCCATCCGCAATAATTGAAATAACAAGAACAGAAGATTGTGGGGTACAGGTTTCACGTTCTCAGTGATTACTAAATAATCTCATTCAACATCAGAAAGAAAAACGCATAGTGCACGGTTGATTCTTTGGAATCGACTGGCAATAATGGAAGGACGAAAATATCGGGTGAGGATAAAATATGGTCTCTGTCCAAACTCTCTCTCATTCAACATCAGAAAGAAAAACGCATAGTGCACGGTTGATTCTTTGGAATCGACTGGCAATAATGGAAGGACAAAAATATCGGGTGAGGATAAAATATGGTCTCTGTCCAAACTCTCTCTATGATCAGAAATTTAGAATTTCTGCTGTGTAACTACAATATATACTTTACTTTAAAGCATTAGTATTTTTTAAGAAAAAAAACATTTTTTTATAATAAAAAACCAACGATATTTTAAATTAAGAAAGTATAAGTAAATAGAAGACTCCAATATTTAAAGACAATACATCGAATCCAAATATCAAGCCAAAGAAACAGAAAAGAAGTACAAAACTGATGGACCAAAGCAAGCCCACCATAAGACGATAAGTCAACAAAGACAAAATGATACACGAATAAAAGTGTAACATATTAAAATTCTACTTTATTATTTATTATTTACATGGAAATGGGTATAAAAATATGGTTGAAACATATTTTATGTAGTATCTTTACAATTATAATTATAAGTATAGTAGGGTTCTTAAGTTGATACATTAAAATATTATATATTTTTTAAAGATCAACATCTTAATTTTTATAGTTTTGAAATTAAGTACAATAATATTGGATTAGTTTCTTAGTTTACTTATTATACTAATGGTAATAACATAATCCACTTTATATACTCACAACCTTACATATTAACTTAACTCTTTGACCATACCTAATGCTTTGTATACTTACGCATTACCAACACTTCACTTTACAATAATCTAGTACCATGGTAATACCATCTTACAAACTATTAATTAATTCTTTACCTATTAAACAAAGGTAATGAGTCATTTAATTTATAAGTACATGTTTATTCATAAATATACTTAACCAAATGCTTATTATGAGAGAGTATTTCACTTCCCACATGCCATCACATATCTACAATGTAATACCTCCTAACTACTTCTAATATTATCTCCTAACTACTTTTGATATTATGCCATTATTGTTGTTAATTACCTTAAAAGAAATACGTAAATTTTATATATATTTGAGAATTGGAGTTTGTAATAGTGGAACAACAATTGATAGAAAACTTAGGTCTAAAAGTAGTTACAAAATTCACAGCATTCTTTAAGGAGACACTTTGCCAGTATTTGGGGGAATCAATTATTGGTTATAAACTCCTACTCAAGACAAGAGAAAGGGGGAATTTTTCTTTTGATTTGTTTTTGAGAAAAAGGAGAAGAGCTACCAGAGATCACATCGAAAGGGTGAAGGCTCTTACAACAATTCCTGAGAAAATTATAGAGCTGTCAGAGAGCATCATGATGATGTTAGGCTCTATATTCAGAACTGTCAGCGAGGCATGCAAGTATGCTAGGTTCTGAAGTAACTCAATTCCTGCTAATACTGGTGGTAACTTGAGGGTGTGAAGAAGCTACTTTTAACTTAAGGATTTGGGCAAGGGGGTGAAACTGGGCAAGTGAAAACTGCTATAAGTTTCTATGGTAGGGTGGTGTAACACTATTACAGAAGCAGTTTTCAGATATGTTTATGCCCTTTAATTTCATGCTAAAGAAAATATTGTTTTATTCATTATTGTTAATTGTGAATAAATGGAGTTATTTATGGAGATTGCTTATTATGGTTGCTTATTGTACTTTCTTCTCTTTTATAAATAAATGCAGTGCATGAAACTCTATTTCATTGTAAAGTACAGACAAATTTTATAAAGTGAGATTCCTCGATTATATACTACATAAAAAGGGCCATGTCCCAAATATTACACCTCCTTTTTATTAAAGTCACACTTATTTAAATTGGCATATAACTGATGCTCTCTTAAGGTTTCCATAACCATCCCTTAAATGTCTTTCATGTTCTACTTCATTCTTATAATAAACCAGAATATCGTCAATAAACACCAAAACAAACTTAGCAAAAAAATTACTTAACGCATTGTTCATCATATTCATAATTGTTGTTGGAGCATTTGTTAAACCAAAGGACATTACCACAAATTCATAATGCACATATCTAGTTCGAAATGTTGTTTTGTGAGCATCCTCCTCCTTAACTCGAACTTGTTTATATCTTGATCGAAGATCAATTTTTGAAAATATTTTTGCCCCGCCAATCTGATCAAACCTAGATAATCTATTCTAGGTAATGGGTACTTGTTCTTTATTTTCATTTTATTCAATTGTCGATAATCTATACACATTCTAAAAGTTTCATCTTTCTTTTTAACAAACAGTACATGTGCTCCTCAAGGAGAAACACTAGGTAGAATATAGCCCTTATCCAACAATTCTTGTATTTGCATTCTTAACTCTATTAATTCTAGTGTAGCCATACGATAGGGAGCTTGCGATATAGGTGTTGAACCTAATATTAAGTCTATAGTAAATTCCAAATCTCATTTAGGTGGTAATCAAGGTATCTCTTCTAGGAATATGTCGTGGAATTCCTTCAAAATAGGGAACTCCTCTATTGTTGTTTCATATTTTTCCATTCCAATTTCATTAAATTTAATGGCATACAGCTGACAACCCTTCCTAAGGCATTAAGTTGTATTGCGGAGATTTGTCGTGTTGTTATAGGTCTGTAAATTCCCTTTACTGTGTGCCTTTTTCCTTCCTCATCCACACAATCGAAGCTTTTATGTAAACAATCAATAATTGCTCTATGAGATTCTAACTAGTCCATACCAATCAAAATATCATATGACCCTAACGATAATATGTTCAAGTTTACAGTAGTACTCATACCACTAAAATTTATTCTACAATCCTTAACTAATTCATCCACTTTCATTTTCATTTCTGTGGCTAATTGTGCCAACCATACATTCTTTTGCTTTTCTTTACTTAATTTACATTTTTCAAGTATCCTTGGTGCAATGTAACTTAAACTAGCTCCTAAATCAATAAGTATAGAAACAAAGGTATTTAAAATTTTACCTTCCACCTCCAACATGGTAGATTGATGGTCTACTTGCCTATATTCCAAAGTTACATTGATTCTGGGTATGTTCCTAGCTACATCATTGATTGTAGAAGCTTCCTGTAACATATTCATGGGAGCCATCTTTCTATTGGGATTATGAGGAAAATTTCTATATAAATGTTGCCCATTACAACCCCATAATTTGACTTCTTTTACAGTGTTGTTTCCTATTCCATTAGATGTGTTGGTACCCTTTACTCCACTGCTAAGGTGAGTACCTTGTTTACTATAATTATTATCGGTGTGGTTTTTTGCTCCCTTCCTGAAAGGTGATGGTTTAAAACCTTTTTTTTCTGTTGATCCATTTTCTCATTTTTCTTATTTTGCCAATTTTTCGTTATTTCCAATCTTTGCTTAAACAAATGATAACACAACTTAGCCTTTCTGATTGCCTCATCCATGGTCTTAGGTATCTCAAATTCAATCTTTTCCTTATAAGTTGGGGGTAAACAACTGATAAATCTATAAAGTTTAGCTTTCTCTTCCTTCAAGTAAGGTACATATTGTTGTAGATTCACAAACTTGGTTACAAATTCATCCATGGTTAATGTTCCTAATCGTAAATCATTGAATTCCTTTGTTTTTTTGTCATAGTATTGTTCTAACATATATTTCTTTTTAAGCAACTTTTTAAAAGTTTTCCTGTTCAATTCTTTGCTGCATATATTATTAACACTCTTGGCTTCCTGCCACCATAATCACTTAACTAGAAAATGGATAATCGTGCTCTCCAGTTATCATCATAAAGAACACCTAGAAATAACTTTTAATGTTGAGTTACCAAGCTTCTGCTGCTTCTTGCCGCTTCTTCTGATTCTCCATCAAACGTTGGAGGTTTTAACTTTTTTAATTCTTCTTACAGTTCCACCATATGTTAATTTTGTTTATGAGTTTTTATCTCCTTATGTTTCTTCAAATCTGGTGTATTTTCAGGAAGTCTTTCTGTACATTCATCACTGTTGTCACCTTGTACTATACCCCTCCTTTTCATACCAGTACTATAGGAGTTTTGTCCATTATTTCTTGGTGGTTCTGTTAAACGTTTTAGAATGAGTTCATTAATCTCTTCCTGATCTAATTTGGCGTTTATAAGTTTAACTTTATTTGCTTTAAGACTTTCCATGCCCGCTTTCAAAATCCTCATGGTTTCCAGCATCTCTGATTGCATATGCATTATGCTTAGATCCAAGTTCTACCAAAAAGACTTGCATTGTCCATATCCGACATATCCTCTGGTATATATTCTTCACCCATATTGTTCTCAAGTTCTTATCATAGAGAGAGTTTGGACAGAGACCATATTTTATCCTCACCCGATATTTTCGTCGAGTTTGGATAGAGACCATATTTTATCCTCACCCGATATTTTCGTCCTTCCATTATTGCCAGTCGATTCCAAAGAATCAACCGTGCACTATGCGTTTTTCTTTGTGATGTTGAATGAGATTATTTAGAAATCACTGAGAACGTGAAACCTGTACCCCACATTCTTCTGTTCTTGTTATTTCAATTATTGCGGATGGATCGCCATTTCTTTCGCAGCTCAGTGAATCATACCAAATGCTTTACAGGATGGGATGCCCGGAAAGCATCACTTTATTTCACAAGTCGATATCGATCTAACATAGAGACACAATGTTTAAATTTAACGTCTCCTCACGAGGGCCACTTCTCTGTTTCTAATCCAACTTAGAATAATAATGATATTATTAAAGTTGTTATTAATATATAAATGTTGTTAAATACCATTACAATGGTTTTTTATTTTATTTTTAATTTTACATTAATTTTATTTGTTTTATATTTTTTTAATTTTATAATTTTTTTTTAATTTTTATTTTTTACATTTAAATATATAAAACAAATTTATTAAATTCTTTCTAATACTTTAATTAAAATAATGATAAAAGTAGATAAATATTAATAAAAAAATTATTTAATATTACAATCTGACAATTAATAGTGACTTATCATATAAATGATGATGACAATTAATCTCCACTGAGACCAAACTTGGTTTATCGGACCTAAAAAAGCCAATTAATTAGCTTGTTTTAAAATTGTATTCCTATATCACTATAATTTTGACAAGTTAAAATGCTAGGAAAGTCACTATTGCAGCAAAGATTATGAAACTGAGATCTAATGTGGGTGTACGTAGGGCACTCTAAGAGGAAGTGATTTTCATTTTCAATGTTCCTATCTCACAGAGATGGCAAATCCTTTCCACCCATGGTGTTTTAGGAACTGTCCAACGACCTCTTTCACTATGGAGCTCATGAGAGTTCTTTCTTATCTTGGCTACATTAATTTTTTTATTTGAGCTAGTTAAAACAAAGAGATACCTTTAACCTATTAGAGTAGGGTTTATGACCTCCTTATAATATCTTAATTTTCTTTTAGCCTAGGCCCTGGTATCTTTTTACCAACCTCGCTTGAGCCTTAGGTGGTTTTGGCTGGCATTAAAAGCTAGTTTAGGAAGTCTATGGCCTCTCATGTTATTGATTTTGTGCTTGTATAATAGGAGCCTGGTCATAGTTAGGCTCTCGATAGGGGAAAAACCCACTTTTATAAGGAGAATAGGATATAGTGTATTGCTTTTAATTTTGAGGTTTAACATTATAAAACGCTTCTCGATTTGTTCAATATTTCTCTAGGATTCTAAGAAGTTGGAGAAAGATTATACAAAATTATTACTCTTTTTAATACTTTCATCATGTTAGAATATAATCCGTTAGGGATTATAATATTGTAAATAAATAAATAAAGAATAGGAAGCTAAACAGTTACGTAGGAATATGGATAGGCCGGTCGGAATCTCAACCACCGCCTGAAATGTATAAATATATGCATTTGGCTATGTAATACAATGAATCGGGAGTTATTACCAACACATCAAAATAACAAAAATATTAGATAAATATCAATAAAAGATTTATTAATAATTTTTTAATTAACCATCTAATAGCTAAGTGGTTTTTATGATACATCATATTTTCAAAAATATTTAAAAGCTTTTTATCATAAATATTTTTTGTGACTTTTTTTAATCCTTACATAATTGTGTTAAAATAATAATATTTCGTTTTGGTAACACATAATAATATTTGGATTTGGCACTTGTTTTTATTTTTTATGTAGTATATAAGGAATCTCACTTTATACCCGTTAAGTCCACTTATAAAGCAATTAATATTGTTGATATATTTATGAAGAAAATATTTAGATTGCATGGTATACCAAAAATAGTGATAACTGATTGGGACGTTAAGTTTACTTCTCGGTTTTTGATGTCATTGTTTAAGGGAATGAATACGAAGTTGAACTTTAGCACAACTTATCATCCACAAACTGATGGACAGACAGAGAATGTAAATCAGGTTCTGGAAGATATGTTGAGAATGTATGTGATGAATCAACCGGGAAAATGGGAGGACTATATTCATCTAGTAGAATTTGCCCATAACAACAACTACCAAGCATCTCTCCAAATGAGCCCTTTTGAGGTATTATATGGCAGAAGATGCAAGGTACCTCTAAGTTGGGGTAACTTGGAGGATAGATTGACTTTGGGGCCAAACATGTTAGCTCAAATGGAGGAAATGGTACATCAGATCAAGCAAAATCTAAAAACAGCTCAAGATAGATAGAAAAGTTATGCAGATAAAAAATAACAGCTAAAGAATTTCAAGTAGGGGAGCATGTATTTTTTAGGGTCAAACAAAAAAAGAGCAAACTAAGATCGGGGCTCTATGCTAAGTTGGCACCCATATATGTGGGACCTTTTCAAATTGTATCTAGAATAGGGCCTGTAACTTATCAGTTGGATTTACCTCCTTATATAATAGTTCATGATGTTTTCTGTGTTTCTTTAAAAAAAAATATCATTGGCCAATCTCATATAATTAATTGGGATAATGTACAGGTGGAACCCGAGGGATATTTCCACATGGAACCAATGTGCATCCTTGATACAAGGGAAATTCAGTTGTGAAAGAAAACCATTGTACAAGTAAAAGTACAATGGAAACATGATTCAAAAGAGGAGGCTACATGGGAAAAAGAAGAAATAACGAGACAGAACGTTCCTACTTTATTTCAAAACTTTAATGATACTAATTAAGGATACTTAACAAGCACCGAGGATGGTTCAAAGTTTTTAGAAGGGGAGGATTGTAATACCTCCTAACTACTTCTGATATTATCTCCTAACTACTTTTGATATTATTATTATTGTTGTTAATTGCCTTAAAATAAATAAGTAAATTTTATATATATTTGAGAATTGAAGTTTGTAATAATAGAACAACCATTGATAGAAAACCTAGGTCTAAAAGTAGTTACAAAATTCACAGCATTCTCTGAGGAGACAAGTGGCCAGTATTTGGGGGAATCAACTATTGGTTATAAAGTCCTAGGCAAGACAAGAGAAAGGGGGGATTTTTCTTTTGATTTGTTTTTGAGAAAAAATAGAAGAACTTCCAAAGATCACCTCAAAAGGGTGAAGGCTCTTACAGAAATTCCTGAGAAAATTACAGAGCTGTCAGAGAGCATCATGATGATGTTAGGCTCTAAATTCAGAAATGTCACTAAGGCGTGCGAGTATTCCAGGTTCTGAAGTAACTCAATTCATGCTAATATTGGTGGTAACTTGAGCCTGTGAAGAAGCTACTTTTAACCTAAATATTTGGGCAAGGGGGTGAAACTGGGCAAGTGAGAACTATTATAAGTTCCTAAGATAGGGTGGTGTGACACTATTACAGAACCAGTTTTCAGATATCTTTCTACCCTTTAATTTCATACTAAAAAAAATAATGTTTTATTTTTTATTTTTAAATGTGAATGAATAGAGTTATTTATGGAGAATGCTTATTATGGTTGCTTATTGTATTTACTTCTCTTTTATAAATAAATGCAGTGCATAAAGAGTCTATTTCATTGTAAAGCACAGACAAATTTTAAATAGGAGGAAGGGTTATAAAAACTAAATATATAAGAAATGAGATAGGGTAATTGTTTTAAACCCTAATGATTGTATTTACTGAAAACATTTGCATATGGAAACAAAAAAAACAGAGTACATTGAACGTTTGATTGAACACAAATAATCAATTAAGATTCAAACCCTAGTTCGCAGACATATTAAAAATAACAATGCAATGATTTAACATCATTAAATCGAGTTTTAAGTTCTGTAAATAACCAATTAGTTTCTAGTAAAAGCCAGCTCTAGTTTTTAAAACAAAACCCTTATGAATTTTGACATGCCAAAAGATGAAACAAACAGAACTTAGAGGCGATTGTAGATTCAAAACACCATTAATACGAAGTAAATGTTTCACAACTGTATAATAATATATTTCTTTTAAATACATCTTAAAGGGAGAAAGTAGAGATGGAATGTAATAACGAAATTTCAGTTTCATTTTTCAAGAGTAGAGATGGAATGTAACAACAAAATTACAGTAGAATTTTTAAAGAAAAATGAAACTGAAATTTCCACATACGAACAAGTGCCAGTGGCGTTAACCAACAATTTTTCCCATTTGAATCTTAAACAAAAAACTTGGAGTTCTAGCTACTAGAACACATTACATAGTAAACAAATAAGAGGAAGAATTTTCTCACTAAGGAGACCGTTCTTACAATTTAAACCCTAGCTACAAATTATTAAATTACCTGAATTTTAGAAGCTGAAATGGCTTGGAATATTTAACTCAGCAGAAAAGATCTCTGGTCTTTCGTTGAATAAAAAAAAACTTCATGGAAAAACTTGAACGGAGAATCAACCACCAAACTAGAGCAATATGTCCTTCAAATGTACCAGAAAACGAGATAGAATCTCCACCTTAATCCAATAACTTACCTGTAGAGAAGAGAAAAACCTGGGTGAGCGGCCACACCTGTGAGAAACACATTAAGCAGTGTTAATATAAATAGATTTATGTGAAATACAGTAAATAATAATGATTTCAAAAAAATAAACCTCTTATGTGTTGACTGGAAGATGCTAGCTACCCAAACAACGAACCAATAGTAAATTGAAGACCAATATAATTCCTTCTTTAAACTTATTTGAGGTTCTAACCAGACATTTATAACCATAAGATTGAAAAGAGATGTAATGGTTATGAAGAGAAAAACCTCTTTGTTATACGGTAAACCCAGGAGTAGTGTGATAAAGAGCTTGAGGAGGGTTACAACCTCACTATGGACGAAAATCGACAGAACGAAGCTTACAGTGGATAATATGAAGTATGGGTATGTCAATCGGAGTGGAATCCAGTTGGATGGAACCACCAGACTCCAATATTCCTTCAATATAGTTAAATCTTGTATCAAAACCCACTTTGTTTAGTTCTCAAATATATTGTGACTTTGTACCTTGGGTAGCAAGGAGAACCTCTTTTTGGTAGTATTATCCATGTTGATTGAAGTAACTTGCAATCTATTTAAGTACCTATAGGAGGAAGAGGAAAATGAGGGGTTAACAAGTATTCTAAGTAATTACTTGGATTAAATCAAAGAGCCTATCCCGTCTCTGCCAATATTCACAAACTGCAAATTTTGATGGAAAAACATTTTCATACTTCTTGAAAGACTCTTTCTGCTTTAGGAGTTGAATATTCTAAATCGAAGGGATGGGTAGTATAGAAGTTAGCAGCTAAGTTTAAACTTAGATGATTCATATATGAAAATAGGTAAATCATGTAAAGACTATTGAATTTTTTTTTATAATAACCATGTATATAAATATCTATATAAAGACCAGTAAAAATGTTAATAGAAAAAGTTCTAGTAATTATTAATTGTTGTGGTGATGTTACATACAATGACTAATATCTAATAAATGACCATAATTAAATATAACCGTCTATTTCTTGTGTACAAAGTCTTGACACACATGCATAGAAAACAGATCCAAATCTCCTTCATTAGGTACAATTTAAAGGAAATAGTGTTCAGTTAGAAGACATGATTATGAAAGCATTAACTAAGAAATAAACATACATATGATACAAATTCAAGAGAGACACCAATATACGTGGTTCACCCAACCAAGGGCTCCACCAAGAGTTTGTTAATATTTTTATTATATTTAACTTACAACTTATATTACACTTTGGCAACATATCCAATGTGATTTACGTATTTTGATCTTCAAGGTCTATTTTACAACAATATGTTAAGACTTCTAGAGCCTTGCCAAAAAGCTTCGGTTTTACTCATGAACTAATAATTACACAAAGTAGGCCTGCCCCCTATCTTGATTTTCAAAATTTTTAAGCCATATGCTTCCTTTACTAAGCTCTTGGGTCCTTAGAAGAGCACGTTGCAGAAATTATATATAAATAAAGGTTAAAGATTATCATTAAGTTATTTTACAAAGAAAGGCTTCGCAATAATCTGAATTCCAGACTGAGAGTCTTTCATTGTCTAATTTGTAGAAATAAGCCAAAGCACTATTAATGGGAGTAGAATATTCAAATTCACCTTTTTATTCATCCAAAAAACATATATCCAACAATAACAACAATAGACTCCGCATCGGGTAGTTCCCTCACAAATTTTTCTCTCTCTTAACAATTTAGCAATTACATTTAACAAAATAAAACAATGAAGATCCATGGCCTTCCCTCATGGGTTGAAACTTCAATCCTAATCGATGTTTACATGAGTACAATACAGAGGGGATGGATTCACCCTTTCCCCACCATTCGACATGAGAAAATACAAATACATATGGGATAGGATGACACCCTCTCCCCTCTAACTTCACGGGAAAGTAAAAAACAAAAATGTGCAATAAGTTGGAGTGCCAATCTCGTAAAATATTCAAAACATATCAATAATTTTCTAACACCAGAGATGGAGAGTATCTCTTCCCTCTCTAAGACATAGTTCACAAGAATTTTGAAGAAGAGCTTCCCCTTCCCAGAGAAATTGGTTTTCTCACGCAGATAGTCTCGTCGAGCATTTTAAAGAATATCTACCTCATTTCTTCTGATAAAAAGGAACTCCCAGGAAATTACAAAACCAAAGTATAATTACCAAGAGCACTCTAAGCAATTAAGAACTTACAAAACAAAATTACAGTTAACAAACAATCAAGATATTGAGTGGCAACTATGTCTTAACCTTTAAGGGAGAAGGTAATACAATGAAAAAAAACAGGGGTTACACCCCCATTAATTCGGTGAGAAGGTAATACATACCTTCCATATGATACAAACAACACAAGTAAAAGTTTTATGGATCGTTTTGGTTCCCTATGATAAAACTAGGCTATGGGGTTTTTATCCCTTCAAACGCAGAAGCAGAAAGATGTCGTGAGCAACCCATTCTCTCTTTTTTTTAAACCCCTTCACACAGATCTCTTCAATATATTCTTGATCGCCTCTAGGTGCATGCACAAAGATGGTTCCACATTTTAGTTCCATTCTATAAATCCAAAACACAAGTCCAAAAATGAAATCTATAATGCATATGTGTTATAGTTGGTTTGGTTTGGAAAAACCCGAGCCTAAAACCGAAGCAAAAGCTGGTTAGACTATATCACAAGTGCGATATATTGCACACACATCACAAGTGCACTATATCACATGTGCGATTTGTAAAACTAAAAAAAATACAGTGTAACAACTCCCAAATATCCATAATTAAAAAAAATTCATATGTAAGATTTAGATTATCAAGAAGAAAAGCTACTCTGGTATAACTTAACCCTTCATCTCAGACACAACTTAGGATTTATCCTATACTTAAAACTTCTGTGAATAAGAAACTTGAAATACGATTTTTGCATATGAATTCATATGACATTCTATTGCATTACGACTTTTGCAACTTATGATAATAACTTGTTTTCAATTATTGAAATATCATGCCTATTAGTCGTAAGTTTACAATTTTTTTGTTTTTCTTGTATAGATTTGTCATGTTCTATTTATCTTTTCAACCCTTCACTTGCTAACCCTATTTAGTTGTTAGGGTTACAGGATAAAGATCTTACTTATCTTTTAAAAGCTAATGCATGTTTAAAACTTGTTTTACTGTAGGTGTGTCCAACAAAAGGGATTTAGTCCCAACCAAAGAAACCTAAACAAAACAAAGGAGTTAAAGAAAAGAATGAGTTCCAAGGTGACTTTGGCACCACAACTATGAAATGGTCACCTTTTTTTTAAACTATGCTTTGACCTTGTTTTAACAAAACTGGTGCCATGGATTGACATACCATTGTGTTTTTGTTTTAAAACTATAGGGAATTGGGTATGAGAACCAAATTATCTATGTGGAGGTAAGAGTACAAGCCCCCATGTGAAACTGTGCCATCCAGCTGTAAAGGAAAAATAAAGTTTTAAACCATGACGTACTAAACCCAAGGGTTTTTTTGTTGGCGTTAATCTTTTGTGTCGTGGGCTGGTGGGGAGAGACGAAGGATCTCGGCCTTTCTGGAACTCTTCCCTTCAATCGAGTTTGTGGATGATTTCATCAATGTCTTCGTTGCTCTAGGAAAGGGCCCGTGGAGACACATTCTTTTCCTTCCCTTGTTTCCTCTATTGAGATTTTGAACTGAAGTAAATATTTGTTTAGTCTTGTTTGTTTCCATTTTTTAAACAAATCATTATTTTACCAAAACAAGGTTTTAACCTCTGCATTGTTTTTGGTTGGTAGGTGTTTCGATGGGTTGTTTGGCTTGGAGGAACTCGGATTGAGGGTGGTTGGCACTGTAGGCTCTGGTAAGACCCTACAGCCTTGACCCTATGGTCCTTGTTGATGTGCAAAGCTAGAAAAGGTTTCCATCCTAGTTCTATTTTCATTGGATATTTAAAGATTTGCATAGCCCCCATTCGTTTTTTGGTAATCATTCTGGATTTTTGGCAGAGATAAGATGGTTTTTGAAAGCCTTTAGTATTTGTACAACATTGATGTTTAAACCTCTATTTTATATACAGACCATGAGTCTACATGGAAGTTGTATCAATTCGTTTTTATTTAAATATGAAGAACTTAATGTAAACCTTTACAGTCTGAAATTTTCACTTGGTTTAAACTTTGTTATGTCTCGACTCCAGCATGTAATTGATATATTGTTTTATTACTATGTATGTTTGTTTTTTTGTTCCACTCTTGATACTACTCTGAAATTGGTATATTAATATTACCCTGTAAGTTATTAATTGTTTATTATCGTTTATTCTATTCATGGTTTTCGATTATTCTATGTAAAGGAAAGTTTTCTTATTAGATAGATGTGGAAGAGTTTTCTTCGAAATCCTTCAAGACCGTCGATACTACTATGCCATAATGTTTAAAATAACAATGTTGTATTTTATTTATTGTATTCTGACTTTTAACTTGAAAATGGTCACAACATTTCTTACTGTTGAGCATAGGGTACCGTTGTATAATTTAGTTATTATTTAGTAAAATTTTCTCTACGAGCTTCGAACCCTTGACCTGCACTAAGTTCTTAGATAACTACTTTAAAAAATGGAGTTTGTTCTTTGTTTTATTTAAAAGGCACTGGTTTAGTTTAAAATAAATTATTACGGCCCAAACTTTGCTGAAGTTTTGATTTGGAATTTAGGGTTCTTGTAACATCAAACGTCCCTCATATTTTTTTGTTTTTAAAGTTTGGTGGTTTTCACTGTACGGTTTGGTTAAATAAATCGACTTGAAAACTAACCCCGCGGTCTTGAACTCTCGACCTGTAACATAAGAAGAGTTTGATTTTTTATTTTAAAGCTACNAATACCTATATATATATATATATATAGGTATTAACCCCCGGTTAGAATATATAGGTATTAATCCCGGTTAGAAGCCATAACGTCGTTTTTAATTCTAAATTATTGTTCTTGGGATGGTTACAAACCTTGATTTAGGGTTTTAAAGAGCTTAACTACGGTAAACCCTAGCTGCCAAGAAATTTGTTAACTTAGTTAAACATTAACAACTCTGTTAAACCTCTTGTTTAAAAACTGTATGAATTTTAAGAACATAAAAAAATGCTATACATTTACCAGTTGAGCACTATACATACTATATCTATATAATAAAATATTGCTTATAAGTAAAAGAAGATATAGCGTGTGATTCCTAGAATGGAAAACATGTTACAAAAATAGAATTCATTTTAACTTATAATTTATGGAAGTTAAAACTTTCCCACCTTATTTTTTAAAAACAATAACCATTCAGCTATTGAATCCTTCATAAATAATAAAAATATTGAATTAAAGATAAATAACCAGAATAATATATAACCTGTTAACTTCAAAAGGGGACAAACATCTAAAGAAGACCGTTCCTCCCAACCATCTCCTGAGAGAAGCCAAGATTAATTGCTTTAGGACCCCCGAGCATGTTCATTGAACCACCAGGACAAATATGCTGTGTAGAAGCGTATTTGATACTCTATGAAACTTAGCATCCACACTTGCAGAAAAAAACTCTTAGAAATTCACTCTAGCTTTCCCCTCATCGAATTTCCTCTTGTGTGCCTAACTTTGCAGTTTCCAGCAAATCCACAAGTTCAATCTTGAGAAGTGTAGTTAGCCTCTTGCTCATTCGATGGTATATATAAGATTTCCTAGGTCTTTGGGTCAATTTTTCAATTAAATGAGCCACCTTCTCAGTTCCTCTTTTCTTGGGAACATGACCACAATTATAGGGATGTTTCCTCCTGCAACAACTAGAAAGTGAATGCTATTGCTGCCATTTGTCATTTTGGCCTTCCACAGCAGATCATTCCTCCTAGTGGGCTAGTGAACACTCTTCAATAGCACTCTTTAGATAGGCGTCTCTTATTTTAATTATTAAATAATAAAATACCCAATTACAGTCATCTTTGACCATCCTTGGTCAACAACATAAAACTTTACAATAAATTTTAAAGTAATGTTTTTTCAAAAATAAAAATGTTTTTAGTTCTAGGTGGGTTACACACAGGCCCATGACCTTTATTTATTTATTTTGCATTGCGAAGCGCGAAGAACGGAAGGGAGATAGATATATCGGGAAGGTGTTTTAGCTTGCATGCGATTTGGAGGACACATTTTGAGGGATGAGATCGACAAGGTTGAATGCAATGGAAGGTAAGAATTGCTTTGATTTTTTGGTTTTGGATTAGGAAAGAATTGCTTTGATTTTTTGGTTTTGGATAGGAAAGAATTACTTTGATTTTTTGGTTTTGGATTAGGTAATAATTGCTTTGAATTTTGGTTTTAATTTAATAAATTTTTAATTAAAACAAAGGATGAAATATTAATTCATTTTAAAATTTGTTGTTTTTATATTAACAGACAACACAAATCCTAAAGAAAATATCCAAAATCAAACCACCAATAACCCAAACCCAAACCCAAATCTAAACATCGAACACATGGAGGAGGAACACGATAGGAATTTGAAAATTCTTGCTTGTTTGGGTGCATTGAGATGCCTTAGTTCAGTTTTTAGAGGGGGGACGCATAAGACGGTCATTGGGAGAGGCACTAAATAACATTACAAATACAATTTCCAATGCCCAAGGAGCACTGTACAACATTAGCTCCTATAGGGATTCCCAGAGGCAATACTATTCCACTGGGCTGAGCTATAAAGATGTAAAAAAATTAAAGAAAACAAAAGACCAATTTTTTTCACTATTCTAAGACCCTAGCTCTGGATTGGTTCCTACCACCAGTCGACCACACATTTATATAGATAGGTGCATAGAACGAAATGTTAAATCCAGTTTGATGGATCATTTTTACATGTTCTTCGATGAAGACCTTCATGGGAATAGAGACATCCCATTCTATTTCCTCGGGAAATTGTATGTTGAGTTTATATTGGGTAAACATGTAAATTACTTTGATATTTTATAGTTCCAAGGGGTAGGACATGGGATGCCCCAAGATAGGAAAGGAGAGAGGATTGATCCAAACCATGTGCGATGACCTCCACGCACACCAAAACCCCCTCAATTATATCCTCTTGTAGGTCCTATGATTGATGACAAACATGAGGCATTATTCCATTTGGCAAATACATTGCTTCGGCATGGAACTGATGTCGAGGGAAATGTAGGCCAAGGGGTTGGCACATATGAGACTTGCCCATCTGGGGCTAGACCATCACACACAGAGGATCCACTTAGGTCTCCAGAGCCTACCAGGTCTAGTGATCACATCGGACATGCATAGGGTTTAGAGCGTCATGTCATGCCACATCCTTGCAGAACTTGTCGAAACATATGCTATGGGCCTTCTTGAGAGTTTCACGACGATGGGTTACTCCAATATGTAAGTCAAACTCATTCTTCACATAGTTTATTATTTTTTATATCACAATTTTTGATTGTTTCATAAATTATTTATATTTTAAGTATTTGACAATTCATGTGAACACAATTACAGCTGGTGTCCATTGACACCCCAAAATCCCATACTCCGCCTATTGATGCTGATGATATGGATGCAACGGTCAATGCTGCATATGATTTTGGTGCTTCACCATTACAATGTTTATACGAATCAACAGAAGAAATGGGATGATAAATTTATTAATAAAAAGCAATTTAGTACTGGGGATTGGGAATTACTATTTGACTCAAGGTACACAAATTTTAAAGGAAAATTAACTACCCGTTGGATGGGCCCATATGAAGTAGTTACATATTTCGATAATGGGTCAGTAGAAATTAAGACAATTGATGGTTCACAAGTTTCCTTTGTAGTAAATGGACACATACTTAGACTTTACCACCAACCAATATCTAAACAGGATTTTGTACAAAATGTCTTGCAACAGAAGGAGATGGAGTTGGTTGAAGAGGAAATTATTCCTCCTCCTCATGATCTTGTCATTACTTGTATATATGTAAATGTGTTTGTGTTCACCCAAATAAATAAGAGTTATTTCTAACAAATTAACTGCATTTATATAGAGGATTCATTCCCATGATCACCTGTTGCAGTCTTGTCAATTAAAACAGGAAGAATCTTTTCCTTTTTCTCATATTTTTATGAATTCTTTTTGAATAAATATGAATCATCTAACAAGTGATTTTGCAGTTGATTACAAATACTTTATCTTTAGAAGCAACTCATGAGGTATTATCTGAAAAGGGAAGTGCACTAAAAGACTCATAATGTATCTAAACTCTTTTTGGGTACTTTCAAAAATTGAAAGTTTATAGTGAAAATTAAAAAATTCTTTGTATATAACTTTCTCTATGATTCGTTATGATTTTATATATGGTATTTTGATTCAAACATGTACATTTCTGATTTATTGGAATAGTTGCTTGAAATACCTACTTTAATCATCATGTTCTTCAAATTCTCATCTTACACCTATGGACTACTAGTTCATCCTATACTTATTATCAAAAGTTGTCTGTTAATCATTTTTGTGGTAACCTGAGAGTAAGTGAAATTTCTGCTTATGGGAAAAAAATTTGATCTTTTATGAAGAAGATAGACTAAGAGGTCAAGCGACAACTTTAATTTATAATCTTTTGACATGACCTACGGTTTTGGCCATTATAAAAGTTACGTATAAGGTTTTGTTAGATTTTTAACATTTAGATAGTATTATATTAGGATCTTAACTGAGAGAATAACAAGCACAACAATCAATCACAAGAGATAGTGGACACAAAGATTTTCCTCGGGGAAACCATAAAGGAGAAAACCCTGCAACTTCCTCAAAGATAGAATAAGCACCAATGGCAGCAGTAAAACCCAAAGACAACAAGATGATCTCCAACAATTTTTCTCTCTCTTATCCCTACTCCTTCGCTCTCACTTATGCGCTATAGCTAAGTGTGAGTGACTGTGTGATAAATAGAGAGGGTCACTATCTATTTACATGACTTGGTTACATTACTGATTCTCCTGATAGGAAAATCGGGGACTAATAAAATACAATATATGAAATATACAAGTGAATACATTCTGAAGTTACAGACACATCAACACTCCCTCTTAACTAGGAAGGTATTCTCTTGACACAATACATCAGCACAAGTCTTCTTCTCTGGATCGTCATCAAAAATGGATCATCACTGGATCATCATCAAAGCTGGATCATCACTAGATCATTAACAAAGTTGGATCATCAGTAGATCATCATCAAAGCTTGATCATCACCGGATCATCATCATCATTGCTGCTTCGGTTATTTCGATCAACTAGTGCTATCTCTCAATTCTACTCGTCATAGGAAGTTCTACAGAGCCAACCCTTTTTCATGATGGTTGTAGGACTAGCCTCCATGTAGGTCTTCATTTTCTTCAACACTTATATCTGACCATGGGAGGAACACATCCAACATCCATGTCAGAAAGGCTCCGCACTTACATATGACCATGCAAGGAACACATCCATCATACATGTCAGAAAGGCTCTGCACTTACATCTGACCATGCAAGGAACACATCCAGCATACATGTGAGAAAGGATCTTCACTTAAATCTGACCATGCGAGGAACACATCCAGCATACATGTCAAAAAGGCTTTTCACTTACATTTGACAATGCGAGGAACACATCCAGCATACATGTCAAAAAGGATTTGCACTTACATTTGACCATACAAGGAACACATCCAACACACATGTCAGAAAGGATCTGCACTTACATCTGACCATGTGAGGAACACATCCAGCATACATGTCAGAAAGGCTCTGCACTTACATATGACCATGCGAGGAACACATCCATCATACATGTCATAAAGGCTCTGCACTTACATATGACCGTGCGAGGAACACATCCAGCATACATGTCAAAAAGGCTCACAGACTCATCTCTTCCCTTTAGAGGGAACCTTGATATAGAAAACACCAAGCTTCTCCCTGAAGTACTCAAAATTCACTCTAGCTAATGGGTTGGTCAACAAATCAGCTATCTGTTCATCCATCGCAACATACTGGAGCTTCACTACTCCTCCCTACACCATATCCCTGATATAGTGATATTTGATCTTGATATGCTTCAACTTGTCATGGAACACCAGGTTCTCCAAAAAATTCACATAACTCTGGTTGTTGCAATATATACAAGTAGCATCCAACTGGAGATCAAACAAATCAGATAGTAGCTTTCTTAGCCACACTACCTCACAACTAGCTGAACAAGATGCGACATACTCTTCTTTGGCTATACTTAGTGCCATGGAGGATTCCTTCCTGCTAAACCAAGAGGTCACACTCGATCCCATATTGAAGTAGCACCCCAAAGTGCTCTTCCTATCAATGGCACTTCCTTCCGAATCTAAATCAACATAACCCTCCAGGTTAATCTTCTGATTTGCCTCATACTTGAGCCCATAATCAATTTTACCCTTTAGGTACCTTAGAATATGCTTTGCAGTAATCAAGTGAACATGTCTAGGATCTATCAAGAACTGGCTCAATGTGTTCAGAGAAAAGAAAATATTTGGTCTTGTATTCATAAGGTACATCAAGGAACCAATCACCTGATGATACATCGTAGCATCATCCGACTCTGATGAAGAATCACTCAATAGCTTTAGGTTTGATTCCATAGGTGTGGTCATGGCCTTGCAATCCATCATCTTGAATCTCTTCAATATCTCTACTACATACTTCCCTTGTGACAGGAAGATTCCATCCGCATTCTACCACACCTTCGTTCCTAGAAAGTAGTGCATCATACCCAAGTCCTTCATCTTGAACTTGAATGCAAGCTTCCTCTTTATATCAGTAATAAACCCATCTACACCTGTTACAAATAGGTCATATACATATAGTAGGAGTATCACTGGGTTCCCTTCTTCAGCCTTGTAGTAAAGGTTGGAATCTTCTTTACTCTTGGTAAAGCCTAAACTGGATAGGAAGCCATCAATTCTACCATACCATGTCCTAGCTGTCTATTTCAAATTGTACATGGCTTTCTATAATTTACACACATGAGTCTCCCTGTCACGTGCCTCAAAACCGAGTGGCTACTCCACATACACTTTCTCTTCCACTACACCATTCAAGAAAGCAGTCTTGACATCCATCTAGTGTATCTTCCACTTCATTATTGTAGCCATAGAAAGTACCAATCTGATGGAAGTGTATCTAGCCATAGGTTCAAAAGTCTCTTCATAATCTATCCCTTCTTTTTGGGAGAAGCCATGAGCCACAAATATTGCTTTATATTTCTATATGCTACCATATGCAGCATGCTTTATCTTATAGATCCACTTGGAAGTCATGATAAAATTTCCCTCTAGTCTTGGGACAACATCCCAGACATCATTCTTCATGATTGACTGGTACTCCTCGATCATAGCATCCTTCCATTATTTCTTCTCTATCGCTTCTTCATAGTTGGAAGGTTCTTTATCAATGAATTCACATAATAGGGATACATAGCCAGAGCAGGACCTGGTTCTTTTCCTTTCTCTATGTATTTCTTCTGGAGCCCCATATCTTTCTTCACCTTGGATAGCCTCTTTTACCCATGTAGGTTTCCTCTTGTGAGGGTTCTTCTCTTGGGGTGGATCTACAGATTCCTGGGGTTATTCCATTTCTTGATCTTCTTCTTGACCTGCATCGTTCATAGTTGTATTTTGAGTTCTAGGTATTTCTGTTCCTTCAGGGCCTTCAGTAGGTCTTTTTCTAGATTTGTTGTAAGCTGAGTCTTCATCAAAATTTATGCCCCTTCTGATGTCGATCTTCTTGAATCATGGGAAGTATATTATGTAAGCCTTCGAGCTTTCACTATATCCCACAAATATACCCTTTTTCCCTGAAGGATCTAACTTTGTCCTATTTTCTTTCGGAATGTGTATGTATACTGGACAGCCAAATATTCTGAGATGGATGACTTCTGGTTTCTTGTCAGAGAATACTTATTTAGGTGTCTTGTTATTGAGTACTCTATGTGGAGTACGGTTCTATACATACACAACTATTCTAGCAGCTTCTTCCCATAGATGCATAGGAAGATCTTGAACATGAAGCATTTCCCTTGCAGCTTCCATAATCATTCTTTTCTTCCTTTCTGCAACCCCATTATGTTGTGGATTATATGGAGTGGTTAACTCCCTCTTAATCCCTAAATCTCTGCATAATTCTTTGAATTCATTTGATGTGAATTCTCCACCATTGTCTGATCGAAAGGTCTTGATTTTCTTTTTTGTATGATTCTCGATCAAGGCTTTGAACTCTTTGAACTTGCTGAATACTTCATCCTTGTTTTCCATGAATTATATCCATGTATTCCTAAAAAAATCATGAATGAAAGAAACATGGTATACATACCCGCTTAATGAGATGGATGACATCGGACCGCATACATTGGAGTGAATGATTTCCAAGATTCCCTTTTTCCTTGTTTTCGCTACTTGGAAATGTCTTCTTTGTGTTCTTTCCTTTCGCACATCCTTTGCAAACTACTTCATGTTTTTCCTACATTTTTGGAAGTCCTTTAACATCTTTGCTTGCGAGAGGTAGTTCCTTATAGCACACATGTGCAAGACTTCTATGCCAAAGTTCATTTGGCTCTACTGAGTCATGGACCAAAGCTTGTTCTAGTTGGCCCTTCAATTTGTATAGTCCTCCTTGTTCTTCGATTACAACTACATCATCTATAGTCTTTCCTTTTGGCCACATGAGGACTTGGCCATCTATAAATGTAATCCCATTCCTCTTGCATCCAATGCTGATATGGAGAGGATATTATTCTTTACTCTTGGTACAAACAAGACATCCTTCATCTTCATCGACTTTCCAGAGTCTAGCTTGTATTAGCATTCACCACTACCTTTTATGGGATATTGGAAGTCATCCCCAAGTTTTACTTTGTGGGGTCAATCATGTTCAGATAGTTTCACAAAATATTCCTTGAATCCCGTCATGTGTTTGGAAGCCCCACTATTAATAAGCCAATATTTGCTTCCATGTGTGACAGTTCCCGTGAGTGCAAAGATCAGAACATATTCTTCATCACTTGAAGAGTCTTAACTTTCTTGTTTGACTCTTTTCCTTGTAGGATCATCATCCTCTCCAGTGTGAGCATGATGCCTTATTTTGTAGTTCTTTTTCTTTTTCATAAGACAATTTCTAGCAAAGTTTCCTCTCTCATCACATGTATAGCATCCGAGTTTGGATAGATCCTTGCTTGGTCTTCCAGATTTATCTTTCTGGTGAGAATTATTATATTGGTGATGATGATTGTCCCTTTTTCTTTTCTTGGAGTGTACTATGAGAGCTTGATCTTCATTTCCCATCTTTTCTTCTTGAGCTACTATTCGAGTTTCTTCTTGTGATCATTCTTCCCACAACCTACTAAACTTGATTAGCTTCTTTCTGTAACATATTCCTTGGATGAAAGAATCACATGACCTAGGGAGACCATTCAAGGTGGTCATCACAATTTCTGCATTCTCTACTTCTTCATCCACTACTTCAAGTTGTTCCTTGATTTGAGAAACCCTTGTGAAGTATGACTATATGGTCTCTTTGTTCTAGATCTTTACATTCTTTAACTTGTTCCTCAAGGTCATCTTCCATTTAATGTTCTTCCCTTCAAATAGCTTGGTCAGGGCATCAAACATTGCTTTAGGTGTCTTTAGGGAGGACACCTGTGGTATGAGGTGTTCCTTAATTGAATCAGCAATAATCCTCTTAGCCGTGACTAATTTCCTTTTGTGTAAGGCCTTAGCCTCATCTCCCTCTAGAATTGGAACCTCTTCACCGATGTAAGAGTCCAACTCATTTTCTTCCAGGACCAGGGAGATCCTATACTTCCAAGCTCGGAAGTTATTAGCTCCTTCAAGATTTTCATCAATATTGGTGTGATGAGACATCTTAACTGAGAACCTCAAATGGAATTAAAGAATATTTAGATATTACTAGTTAGAGAAGCTGAAAACTAGATCTGGAGCTGATCTTCTACAGTGCTGGTTTTCTGGTTCTAGGGAATATTAGGGTTTCACTTTCTTGGAGTTCTACCCAACCAAAAACTTTGATTTTTGTCTCTAAACTTCACTTTTGAGGAGGACAACAATCCTAGCCTGAGTTCACTAAAAATTTCTCATATAGTAAAAAGCCCTAATTTCCTGATGCAGTGGTAGGTCAAAAACTGAAAGTGCTCAAAATCAGATTTTGCTTTGACAGAAAGATGTGCCCTTCAATGGAGGTTCAACATAGCCTCCTTTTACTGATGGATTGTGGAGAGAGACCCAAAAAAAGAGAATCCCTATCTTTCACAACTGCACAATGTCTTCTTCTCAGGTTAGCTCTGATACCATGTTAGATTTTTATCATTTAGACAGTATTATCTTAGGATATTAACTGAGAGAATAACAAGCACAATAATCAATCACAAGAGAGAATGTACACAAAGATTTTCCTTGGGGAAACCATAAAGGAGAAAACCCCTCAACTTCCTCAGAGATAGAATAAGCACCAATGGCAGTAATAAAAACCAAATACAATAAGATGATATCTAATAGCTATTCTCTCTCTTATCCCAGCTCCTTCTCTCTCACTTATGCGCTATAGCTAAGTGTGAGTGACTTTGTGATAAATAGAGAGGATCACTCTATGTTTATACTAATTCTCGACTTGACAATAACTCACCAGGGCCAACTTCTCTAAGAGAGACTAATAAACCTAGCACCCCGAAATTGTGGGGACTTTGACCCCTGATCAACTAGGAGGGTTAACCTCCATGACTTTACATGACTTGTTTACATTATTGATTCTCCCGATAGGAACATCAGGGACTAATCAAATACAATATATGAAATATACAAGTGAATACATTCCGAAGTTACAAATACATCAATAGGTTTACTCTATAAAGTTGAATTATGTGTTTAGTAGGCTTAACACGCTCTAGTACCAATAGACTTCCATATATTTAAAATAATTATACAAGGCAAACCCACCAGGGTACTGAACAGGCCTGCTGGAAGCGGTTCAATGCTATATAACATATTAAAACAAGGGAGCTCGGTAAATGCAAGTAAATGTTGATGTATATGTAACTTCGGAATGTATTCTTCTATGTATTTTATATATTGTAACCCGATGTTTATTCCAGGATGTTTCTATTATGTATTTGAGTCATGTTGTCTTACCCCGATGTTTTGATCGGGAGGATTATTAATGTAAACAAGTCTTGTCAAGTCATTAGGTAAGTCCCCACAGTTTCGGGGCACTTGAGTTATTATACACTAATTAAGGTGTAGGCTTGAGTAAGTAATTGTTAGTTGGGCCGACATGTTTTAGTGCACTTCAAGTGAACGGGTGAATATAAATAGAGAGTGAGAGTCTCTCTATTTATCACTTGTGAAATCATCACTTGCTCTCTCAAGTGTGGCGCACTATTGGAGAAGGAAATACTGGGGCTAGACAGAAGAAGAAGACTACTGCTGTTGGGAGTGCATCTTACTGTTTTGGGGTCTTGCATCTTGTGATACTATCTTAGAGGAAGTTACGGGGTTTTCTCCATTTATGGTTTCCTCGATCAAAACTCTTTGTGTCTCTTGTCTCATGTGATGTGCTTATGTTATTGCTGTGCTTGTTATTCTCTCAGTGAAAAGATCCTAACATAATGCTAGCTTAAATGTTGAAAAACTAACATGGTATTAGAGCTAACCTAAGAAGAAGACATTGTGCAGCTACAGGATCTAGGGCTTCCTAGTTTGTGGATCTTCCTCCACATATTTTCAGCAAAAGTAAGGTGGAACAAATCTCCTTCTTAGGGCGCATCTTTCTGTCGAAGCGGAATTCGATTCTGAGCATTTTCAGTTTTCGATATTGAAATTAGGGATTTCTACAGAAGAGGAATTTTTGAGTGAGACCAGCATAGGATTGTTCTACTCATAAAAAACGAAGTTTAGATACCTGGATCAAGAAATTTGGTTGGGTAAATCTCCGGGAAAGTCAAACCCTAGTTTGACCCTGAGCTAGAGAAACCCTAAATACTAAAACTGCTACGTTTTGGTACAGTCGCTATATTCCAAGTTTGGTGAAGTCTCAGAAGCTAAAAATTTCAGGATATGAAGATAAAATCATGATGAATCCTGTGTCCAAAAATAAAACTCATATTCCCTGTATTCCAGGAGATATGATCTCTCCAAGTTAGGGTTCCAGCCTCCTCCAGAATTCATCCCTAAACAGGACATCTGGGGAGATCTGCAGTATCTTGGGCTACAGAGGTCCAAATGGAATTACTGAAGATGTTCCAGAAAGGGCATAGACTTTAATTTCAGTGGTCTGAATATCAGAATCAGAAGATGAACCAGTGACACGTGGAATTCCGTACAACTTTGCTATTCTGAACAGTCCTGTAACAGGTCACCTTGGGAAACGGATCATAAATCCCAAATGGTGAAACAAATTCTGATGAAACCTATGGTGTTAGATCAGGGACATGCTATTTTACCTCAGTGAGAAATTTCAGACATATAGGAGTAGTAATTTCAGAGATATCACAGAAACAGTAATAGGAATTTCTGCAGAAGAAATCAGAAAATTAGGGATTCCTGTTCCGGGAGCTTCCCTCCACTGTTTTCAGAAAATGAGTACATTGGACAGCTCCATTTGAAGAGATATCTGTTTATCCAATTAGATCTGAAAGATTCCAAGTTTTGAAAATTAGGGTTTCTGTGACAAACCCTAGATCAGCAAACTCCGGGACAAGGACGGACACTCAAATCGGTAAGATCTAATCCTTTGCTATATCTATTTGAGGTTATCATTTCAATATGATCTATCACAATAGCTTGATGATAAGCTTGGTGAAGTTGAAAACTTCCAAGAATAGAAGTATTTGATCTCTCTAAAGAAAATGGATTGGACACTGAGTATGGAGGTTCCAGTTTCAGAGGGAGACGAGGTTAGAAGCCTTTCACAAGAAAGAACTCGGTCAAGGCCAAAGAAGACATCATGCTCATGCTGCAGAGGATGATGAACCATCTAGAAAGAGATCCAGATATGAAAGTGAAGATTCTTCAAGCGAGGATGAATATGTTCTGATATCAGCTCTCATAGGTAACATTACTCATGGAAGTGATGATTGGCTTATAAACAGTGGGGCTTCCAAACATATGACAGGATTCAAGGAATCCTTTGTAAGACTGTCAGAACATGAATCACCTCACAAGGTGAAACTAGGAGATGATTACCAATATCCAATAAAAGGTAGTAGGGAATCTTCATACAAGCTAGACTCTGGTAAGTCTCTAAAAATGAAAGAAGTATTGTTTGTTCTAGGACTTAAGAAGAACCTTCTATCCATTTCAGCCTTGGATGAAAAAGGAATTCGGGTTGCATTCATCGATGGTCAAGTCATCATGTGGCCAAAAGGAAAGAAAATTGATGATGCGGTAGTGATTGGAGAACAAGAAGGAGGCTTGTACAAATTGAAGGGTCATCCAGAACAAGCCTTGATCCATGATACGGTAGAGCCAAATGAGCTTTGTCACAGAAGGCTTGCACATGTGCACTACAGAGCACTACCTATTGCAAGCAAAGCTGTTGAAGGACTTCCAGAATTCCAAGCAAAGCATGATGGAGTTTGCAAAGGATGTGCGAAAGGGAAGAATACAAAGAAGACATTTCCTAGCAGCAGGCATTCTAGAAATCATCCACTCCGATGTATGCGGTCCAATGTCATCAAACTCACTAAGCAGGTATGCATACTATGTTTCTTTTATTGATGATTTTTTCTAGAAAGACATGGATTTACTTTATGAAAAAAAAATATGAAGTGTTCAGCAAGTTCAGCGAATTCAAAGCCTTGATCAAGAACCATATTGAAAAGAAGATCAAGACCATTCGATCAGATAATGGTGGAGAATTCACTTCGAATGAATTCAAAGAGCTATGCAAAGAAGCGGGGATTAAGAGGGAGTTGTCAACTCCTTATAATCCACAACAGAATGGGGTTGCAGAACGGAAGAACAGAACTATCATGGAAGCTACAAGAGCTATGCTTCATGATCAAGATCTACCTATGCATCTTTGGGCTGAAGCTTCTAGAACAGCAGTGTATGTACAGAACCGTACTCCACACACACTCCACATTGAGTACTCGAGAACAAGACTCCTGAAGAAGTATTCTCCGGCAGGAAACCAGAAGTCAGCCATCTCAGAATATTCGGTTGTCCCATGTACATACATATTCCAAAAGAGAAGAGAACAAAACTAGATCCTTCAGGAAAGAAGGGCATATTTGTGGGTTACTCTAAAAGCTCGAAGGTTTACAGAATCTAATTCCCAGGATAAAAGAAGATTGACGTCAGTAAGGATGTAACATTTGATGAAGACACAACTTAAAACAAATCCAGAAAGAGACCTACTGAAGAACCTGAAGAAGCAGAAGCAGAAGCACCCAGGATCCGTGATGCTATCATGAATGAAGAAGACGATGAAGATGAAGGCTCAAGAAGGAGTATACCCACGAAACAAATAAAGATAAGTATTCAATTGTCATTTCATGATATTATTTTGTTATGCATTTGTTTATATTCAGTTATTGTATTATGCATGATAGGATGTTTGCATTAATGACAGTATACTACTAATATGCATGTGATGGGTAAGTAGCTCATGGTGCTATACAAATTCTCCATTGCTACTTATCTAGAATGAAACCTCTTTGCTGACATATTGGATTAGTGCACAATCTCAATGTTGTCCTGGTAGAGATGGAAGGCATCTAGAAAGTTTCAGTGAAATATGGATGAATGTTGTATTGGCTAAAGTAGTTGCATGATCATATATTTATGGATAAGTATTTGCCAGTATGAATATTCCATATGAAATTTTCTAACCATACAAATGCATTTGACTTGTAGGAAATACCGCATACATAATCGCCTACAAGCAAAGAAGAATGAAGACTTGTTTTGAAGAGCAAGTGATGACATTTCAAAATGAAGAATAATATGACGAGTGCAGTGACATCATTGATGCAGAACCTTCCAGCCACCAAGAAGAAAGGGAAGACCAGTTCAAGAAGAATGATGTCAGGGCGCAGTATCGAGACCTAAAGAGAAGTTCATAGTTCCATCATGTCATAGATGGAAACATTGTGGGATACAAAGCAAGATTCATAGCATGAGGCTTCTCATGAAAGGAAGGCCTAGACTACGAAGAGACATTTGCAGCCAGTAAGAGTTTAAACACATACATGATGAGATTGATGAAGATCTTAACCTTTGCTAAAAGGTTGAAGATGAAATTATATACACTAGATGGATGCATAGAATACTAGTAGCATAGGAAGCTACTTGTCACTCCGGTACAGAATGTTTTCAGTGCATAGAGCACAGAAGACAGAGGGAGTATGATGCTTTGCTTCAGAGGGAGTGACTACAGAAGATTTAAGCTTCGACATGGTACAACAGGATGGGCAGATTACTAATGACTCTAGGCTTTACTGAGAGTAAAGCAGATTCCAACCTCTACTACAAGGTTGAAGATGTCAATCCTGTGATGCTCCTACTGTATGTAGATGATCTATTTGTGACAGGTATAGATGGGTTGATTGCTGATACGAAGAGAAAGCTTGCTGCTGAGTTTGAGATGAAGGGCTTGGGGATGATGCATTACTTTCTAGGTATGGAGGTGTGGCAGAGTACAGATGGAATCTTCCTTGGACAAGGGAAGTATGCAGTAAAGATCCTAAAGAGATTTGGGATGATGGACTGCAAGACTATGGCTACACCTATGACATCGAACCTGAAGCTATTGAGTGATGCTTCATCAGAGTCGGTTGATGCTACGATGTATTGTCAGATGATTGGGTCATTGATGTACCTAACGAATACGAGACCATACATTTGCTTTGCTGTGAACACCCTGAGCCAGTACTTGACAGATCCGAGAAGTGTTCACTTGATAGCTGCAAAGCATATTCTGAGGTACCTGAAGGGTACTATTGATTATGGGCTCAAGTATGATGTGAATTAGAAGACTAACCTGGAGGGTTATGTTGATTCAGATTGGGAAGGTAGTGCCATCGACAGGAAGAGTACTTCCGAGTGTTGCTTCAGTATGGGATCAGGTGTGATCTCTTGGTTTAGCAGGAAGCAATCCTATGTGGCACTGAGTACAACTGAAGCAGAGTATGTCACAACTTGTTCAGCTAGTTGTGAGGCAGTATGGATGTGGAAGCTACTGTCTGATATATTTGATCTCCAGTTGGATGCTACTTGTATACATTGTGACAACCAGAGTTGCGTGAAGTTGTCCGAGAATCCAATGTTCCATGACAAGTCGAAGCATATCGAGATCAAGAATCACTATATCAGGGATATGGTGCAGAGAGGAGCAGTGAAGCTCCTGTATGTTGCGACGGAGGAACAGATAGCTGATGTATTGATGAAGCCATTGGCTAGGATGAAGTTTGAGTACTTCAGAGAGAGACTTGGTGTTCTCCAGATCGAGCCTTCCTCCCAAAGAAAGTGCTGAGATCCATAGCCATTCTGACGAGTAGGTCAGATATAAGGGCTGAGCCATTCTGTCATGGTGGTAGGGTTGCTCCCTTCCATGACAGATATGAGTGCTGGCCATTCTGTCGAGTAGGACAGATGCAAGAGCAATTGCCATTCTAGGAATGGAGGCACCTGGTCAGTTACCAAGAACACTCAGTGTAAGAACTGAGTAGCCATTATGATGTGATAGAGGGATGTGTTCCCACTTGATCAGATGTAAGGGCTGAACCATTCTGTTCATGGCTAAAGGATTAAGTTCCTTCCCTGTCAGATGTGAGTGTTGGCCATTCCGACGAGCAGGTCGAATGTAAGGGCAACTGCCATTCTCTAGGAGAATGGAGGTGCCTGGTCAATTACTAGGTAGCTCAGTCGAGGAGGACTGGGGGCCATTCTGATATGATTGCTGGGATGTGTTCCCCTCATGATCAGATATGAGTGCATGCCCTTCCATCATTGTAAGTAGGATGTGTTCCCGCCTGGATGGATGTAAGTGCTGAGCCTTGTCACAGATGATAGTAGGTGTGTCCTATCATGCTGGTGACTGTAAGTGTTGTGCCTTGTCACAGATGATAGTAGGCGTGTCCTATCATGCTGGTGACTGTAAGTGCAACGCCATTTAAAAGATGGTAGTAGGTGTGTCCTACCATGTTGGTGATTGTAAGTACAGAGCCTTTTCATAGTGGTAGTAGGTGTGTCCTACCATGCTGGTGATTGTAAGTGCTGAGCCTTTCCACAGATGGTAGTAGGTGTGTCCTACCATGCTGGTGGATGTGAGTGTTGATCCTTTCCACAGATGGTAGTAGGCGTGTCCTACCATGTTGGTGGATGTGAGTGCTATGCCATTCCACAGATGATAGTAGGTGTGTCCTATCATGCTGGTGGTTGTAAGTGCTGAGCCATTTCACAGATGATGGTAGGTGTGTCCTATCATGCTGGTGAATGTGAATGCTGGGCCTTTCTGATATGATTATAGGATTGGTTCCTACATGATCAGATGTGAGTGCTGGGCGTGCCTTTCTGACGAGCAGGTCAGATGTAAGTGCTGGGCGAATACCTACATGAGGGTAGGCCTACAACCAGCATGAAAAAGGGCTGGCTCTATAGAACTTCCTATGACGAGATAGTACACACATGATGATGACCAGAGGAGATCTAGATCGAGCTATGATCCAGATCCAGTTATGATGACTTCGAGAGATCCAGATCGAGTGATGATCCAGATCCAGCAGTGATGATCTAGATCGAGTAATGATCCAGATCCAGTCTAGTGATGATGATCCAGATCGAGTGATGATCTAGATTCAGTGATGATGATCCAGATCGAGTGATGATCTAGATCCTGTGATGATGTCCTATGATGATCCAGATCGAGAGATGATCCAGATCCAGATGACTTGAAGATGAAGAAGACTTGATGATGAAGATGACTTGAATATGAACATGATATAGAGAAGAAGACCAGTGCTGAAAATTGTGTCGAAAGAATACCTTCCTAGTTAAGAGGGAGTGTTGATGTATATGTAACTATGGAATGTATTCTTCTATGTATTTTATATATTGTAACCCGATGTTTATTCCGGGATGTTTCTATTATGTATTTGAGTCATGTTGTCTTACTTAGATGTTCCGATCGGGAGGATTATTAATGTAAAGAAGTCTTGTCAAGTCATTAGGTAAGTCCCCACAGTTTTAGGGCACTTGAGTTATTATACACTAATTAAGGTGTAGGATCGAGTAAGTAATTGTTAGTTGGGATGACATGTTTTAGTGCACTTCAAGTGAATGGATGAATATAAATAGAGAGTGAGAGTCTCTCTATTCATCACTTGTGAAATCATCACTTGCTCTCTCAAGTGTGGCACACTATTGGAGAAGGAAATACTGGGGCTAGACAGAAGAAGAAGACTACTGTTGTTGGGAGTGCATCTTACTGTTTTGGGGTCTTGCATCTTGTGATACTATCTTAGAGGAAGTTACGGGGTTTTCTCCATTGATGGTTTCCCCGATCAAAACTCTTTGTGTCTCTTGTCTCATGTGATGTGCTTATGTTATTGCTATGCTTGTTATTCTCTCAGTGAAAAGATCCTAACATAATGCTAGCTTAAATGTTGAAAAACTAACAGTAAACCCGTCGGGGTACTGAATAGGCCTGTTGGCAGTGGGGCTATGCTTGCATGGTACCAATATAAACCCATCGAGGTACTGAACATGCCTGTTGGTAGCAGGGTTATGCTTGCATGGTACCAAGATAAACCCGATGGGGTACTAAAAAATCCTACTGGTAGCAGGGATATACTTGCATGGTACCAAGATAAACTCGTCGAGGTACTGAACAGGCCTGCTGGCAGTGGGGAAATATTGGGTAAAAGAGATCTGGTTAATGCACCACTATGCACATGGTTCGTCAAAAATGGTAATTAAAAAAAAAAACAGAATATACAAATACATGTTTAGGCCAATTGCTTGTGATGTTATGAGAGAATGGCTGTAAGTTGGGCTTGGACTCGGCCATCTAATTCAGCCAATACCTAGGATATGATTATCCTAGAAATGGGACCCATAGCTATAAAATCTCACAAACTCCACAGGGTGAACTCAAAATATTCTTGCAATGAAAAGAAATCCTTACAATGAGGCATGGATGACTAGCTTTTCTTATGGTATTGTTCGAGTTATACTATCATTATTCATTTGGTTTTCCTAAGAACTGCTATTTTTCTTATGAATGTACATATCTGAATCATTTCCATTTATTTGTTAGTCTTTATTTTTCTTGCAAAATAATAACAACATGATAGAACTTCGTATTAAACTATTTTGCAATTACTTAGTTTTTCTCGCATGGATTGAGGACACACCATATTTTTGGTTTGGGGGAGGAAGATTAATACTGTCTTTATTTTTCTAACTATTCATAAAAGGTTTATTTATCTTTGACAAATGACAAGTGTTTTTATGATGATGCAAGTAGCAGGAGCTGGTCCTAATTTTGGACGAATAAGGAAGAACACAATTGAAGATTCAATAGATTTGTTCCATATGATCCTCTTGTGGGATGGCAACCTACAAAAATTCACTATATGATTAGCAGAAACCTGATCTAGCAAAGCATATTTTACAGAAAATCCATATGAAGGATCTTATGTAGGACCATATGAAGGGTCGAATGCTGGTTCGAATGAAATGCCAAATGATGATCTGAAGAAAAACTGTGATATTATAGCACTAATGGTTAAGTGTGTTATGGTGTTAGTTCAATTCTGGTTTTGGGCAAAACATTAAGTTAGCTGAGCTATACCCATAATTATCAAGTCACATCTACATGCTTATAAGAGCATTATGATAAGTGTTATCTAATTTCTACCTATGATTTTGTATGATTTTGACATAATATGATCTTGTTTAATCCCCATACGGATGTGATATGACCTTAGGAACTTTTCAGTCATCATTATACTACCATCACACTTATCCTCTTATCCTCTTCCATGTGTAAACCGTCAAGTGATCGATCCTCGTGTTAATCAAGTTATTATGGTTGTGAATATGGTTTATGAAATCACATTGATTAATACATTCAACCTGTCCAAAGTTTTACTTTGGACATGGTTGAACTGATCAAAACCTTACGAAACCATCATCACATGCATCCTTTGACGACACATGATTCAATATTTTCCATGATGGCACGATCATCTAAATGTGCCGAGTGTCTAATGTGATCATTCAATCACTCATATGGATCACATTTTAAACTCACCTTCTTGCAATTTTCTTTCCATTCTGTCTCCCTCATCATTGTCCCTACAGAGTCATTTTAGTCACCATATTCTTGTACCCTCTGCAAACATTGCAAGGTTTCCTCTCTCTGCACAATGTTGAACTGTCTTGATCCTAAGAACTCTTAGGATCTATTTTAGATGCTAGAGTTTCGAGAATGTGGGAAGATTTTCTTCTGGGTTGGGTGGAACCCATTTCTTCACTCGTTGCAGGGGTGTGATGAAGAAATTTCGTTTCTTTTTGTGATGGGTTTTGATGGTAAGTTAGATAGGGTTGGTCATCTCATTTTCCAGGTAATTGAGGAGACTATTTTTATCATGACAAATCTCCCAAGAGAAGGCACTCGCTGGCATAAAAACTGGTTTCTTCCTCATTCATCCCATAACTTTTCTCTCAAGCTAGAGTTCCAGCATGTTGCAGGCATCAAAGGATTCCATTGAGAATGGATTAATCCCAAGTACCTTAACCCTCTGTTCATCATCATCCACCTTATCACTTGCGAAGGAAAGTTCAGTGTATTCAAAGCTTGCCATATTCGTTTACTGGCGCATTTTGTTAATCGATAGTTTCTCAATTTTCTATTTTATTTCCTAAAGAGATTGGAGAAAATGTCAGGATAAGTTAGGAAGAATACCATTAATCCTAGGGGCAGTTTGTATCACCATATCTTGATCAAGTTCCCAATCTTGGATAAGCTCAAAACGAGGAATTAGACTTGGGATCCTTTTGTGTTGAAAGTCCTAAACTCTCACCTTAATATTCGAAAACTCCCTAGGCATATCCTTAATCATGAATCTAGTCAAACCACATCTACAGAGAAGAAAATCCCCAACATCATGCACATCGATGCAGATACATTAGAGGCCGGTCCATCTACCCATTCTACCCTTGTTAATCCTATGTCTACTGAGTTTTTACCTTTTCCACGACTTCGTACCAAGGATCAAAAGGCGAAGTTTTCCCAGTCCATTTTTCAGCCCATTGTCTAGAACATGGTTTAGCCCAATATTTAGACCGACCATCCAGACATCATGGTCGAGGTAGATAAAACTGACCCAGACTCACCCCTATTCACATTGGCTAGTGTCTCAGTTGAATTGCTCAAAGATGCTGCTTGCGAGACTGTCCCTACACCTGCTCAGGGCATGAGTCCTGAAAGACAAGTTCCCTCTGTCGACCTCAAGATACCTTCCAGAGAATTGATTCCACATGCAGACCCCAAGTAACCTACAGAACCATTCACTCCTAATCATCCAACAATAGGCCAATTGAATCAAGAATTGCCACAGTCAGCGCGTCGAAATGGAGAATACTTCAAGTTAATCACGGACCTTCAACAAGAAAATAAGGATTTGCGTTTGCAAATTAAGGCTGTTGAAGACCTCAACAAGGCTATCAATTCGTCACATAACTCTCAACAGGAGAGGTGTGCTGTTTTAAAATATCAAGCCAAGAAATTGAAGTTTAAATCCCTTGTTTAAGTCGAAGGTAGCTGCTAACGTAGCTCAACCTTCTTCCTGACTCATCTTTTGTTTTTCTTAGTGGGACCTGGCATCTCTCTGGTTTGGAGGAATGTTGATCCCAGTTTTTTTACTATTTTCAAATGATAATTTACTCTTTTGACATCTATTTTGTCACCTTTTTGACACATTCCTGTCATACAACTCATCATTGAGCCTCAGGTACGAATACATTTGGGATTTATGAAAATTCTTGTTTATTCTTATTATTCCATGATTTTATTAACCAATTCGATGATATTTGGAATTTGTTTAACATATGAAATTGTTTTGCATGTTATAATCTTTGAGCGAGCTAATATTGGACACACACCCACACTAGATATGCGCAGATCACATTCATCTCACCATTCAACCCGTCGATCAAACCATGCATTGTTTGTTGGCATATCCCTAAATGTTAAAGTTTTTAGTTGCTCCATTTCCCACGCTCCTGATGACTAGATAGTCCTTGCTCTAGAAGGCTCATCATCATACCTTCTCTGTTCGACACCACGACTTATGCCCATGTCAGCAAGAAATAATATGCCGTAGCCCGCGTGAGTAGAACTGCTGCATGAAATAGGAGGAGAATGACTGTGCGTTGGCACATGATCAGTTGTTTGTAATAATGGTTGACTATTTTAGGAGTGGTTGACAGCTGAAGGCGTTGACCTGCTCATCCTTGTAAATTCTTTATATACCTGCCTCCAAGCGAGAGCATAGTTAGCTAGCATGTTAACTAGTCGAAGTTAGGAGAGAAACTTTGTAATACTATTCTGAATTTTAATATAAATCATATTTCTACCATTCATACATGTTATCATCTTTGTGAGTGATTGAAGCGCAACCCTGATTGCTGAGAGGGCCCCTCAACAACCAGCGGTCTCCATTTCCATGTGTATTTTTGTCATTCCTTTCTTGCAGTTAGCATAGTTTCATTTCTAGTTTTCTTATGTAATTGAGTTTCCTATAATTGTTTGTTTTATTATTTCCTATAGCATGTGTTTTGTTGTTAATATAATTTCATTTCCAACATTACATAACCGTTTGCGTGCATAGTTAGTTTCCTTTCCATTCTTTTTATAGCTTGTTGTTCAATTTATATTGATAGTTACATAGGATATGAATTGCTTTATATCTTAGATTTAGTTTTGTTAACTCTTTCTTTTTTATAGATTTAATTTGGTTACACTTTCTATTGTTTTATAATTCAATAGACAATGGTTTCATTATAATCATGAATTAGTATAAGTCTTGTCGTTGTTAGTTTGAATACTGAATAAGTTTATTTACTGCCTTTTATGCATCTTGTTTCCATATGCACAAAATCAGCTGATAATTAGATCATTTAGGCTACTTTCCACTGTTTTCTGTATATAGACTGTCATTCATATCTCTTGTTCAACCTTTCATTCAGACCATCCATTCAGTCGGTTATCCAGTCTTTCATTTAGCCTTCGATGTTTCCATTTTGTTTTAATCTTGGTCAAATGTTTCTTTGGATTTTGAATTCTATTATGTTTTGGTAATTAAATAATGGTTATACTTACCATTGGAACATTAGATTGGACTATTCAAAGTATTTATCAAGTTCCATCCTTATCTTTCACCTTCTCCTACCTTAGTATGCCTTGAATTATACTCTGTTTTGTTTCTTTGGTTTCTAATCTTCTTACTTATGACTGTTATAACATTTGATAAGTATATCTCCAATCTTGTTTACCTTTGTGTATATTTTTGTGTTTAGAGGAACTTCTTTATCAAATTTTCTTTATTAAGTTTTCTACTTTCTTTCTTAATTGAGTTTTCTTTATTACGTTTTCTACTTTCTTTCTTAATTAAGTTTTCTACTTTCTTTTTCATTAAGTTTTCTTTATTAAGTTTTCTACTTGCTTCTTTCATTAAGTTTTTACTTGTTTATAAGTTAGATTTCTCCTTACATATTTTTCATATAAGAATTTTTTATTTATAAAAGTAATCCTTAAAAAGAATCATGTTTCTTAATAAGATTAGTTGTTTATAATATCTTCCTTAGTTAAGAGTCATTTTCTTATGGAATAAATCACCATGTTTACCATCACCTGTAATTGGACATTCCTTAGTATGCACATATTTGTAGAAGTTAAGTTAGATTTAGTCCCATTCAGTTTCTTTACTTCTTTTGAAAGGAATTTTGACACTACTCCTTCTCCAGTTCCAATTACAATGAATGCATATCCTCAAAACCCCCAAGGAGAGTGGAACTAGTGAAACTAGATAGTTTAGTTTAACTGTTATGTACATTTAATTAGTTACATGTATAGTTTAGTTGTGGAAGTTTGTAAAGTATATCCGGTTGTTGTAATCTTGTTTCTAATATTATAATGCCTTGTATAGTTAGTTTCTGAAGTTGTTTATGAAGCTTTCTAATTCTTAGATTAAGAAATGGAATAGTTGAGTAATAGGAAGTTTAATTTCTTAGAATAGTATTTTTTATATCTTTACTTTTTAGTATTTGTTTATAGAGTAGAGTAGTAGAGGTTGATACTGCTCTAGTCTAATACTCTGTTCCAGTTTAATGACCTTAATAGTTGACTTTCTAGGATTTTGATTCAGTTTTTCATTTTGAAAGATCTTTCGATATTTTCTTTGTTAAAATATTTCCATGACACCCTAGGAACCCCTCTACCTTTGCATATATTTTATGTCAACTCTAAGTTTACCAACCTCGGTCGATAATTAAATATATGGTGAATTACTTAAGAAATTATAACACCCAACATTTTTGGCGTCATTGCCGGGGAGTTGTTCTGTAAGGTAGAATAGATAGAATTTCGTTATGAAGTTTAGTAATAAGCTGGTGGCGGGGGAGTGGTAAGACAAGAGGTAAGAACCTACGCATCTGTTATAACAGGCACCCCCAAATCTAGTGGTAGTAGTACTAGTAGCATAGGTTTTCCTTCAGTTTATTTTTTCATGAACAAACCTAGAGATTCTAAGGCTAGATACATTAGAATAGGTTCTCAAAACCTTATTAAAATTCCTACTAACCTTTACGGGGGATGAAATACCCCAACCACTAACTCAAGAGAAAGGTATCAGAGAACCCACATAGGAAGTAGTTCTACTTGGAGACCTAAGGAATTTATAGGAGAAACCATAAATGGTGAAGAAATATTGGCAAGAAATCCTAGGGACCCCATTTCTGAAGAAGTCTAGGAGGGTCAGCCATTGGAAATCCTCAATCCTCCTCTAGTATAGAAACCAAACAATACAAGTTTCTCATTAGTAGGGGATCCTAACTTTGTTAATTTCATTGATCTTTCCCAGTACAAGCTTTATTTGGAAGCTCAATAGATACAGTTATTTCACAAATTAAAACCTCCACAGTAGTACCTACCATCCTTATAGGACCTAATAAGAGTATAGTTGATCGAAGGAAGATATTCCCTGAAAAAGAACGTTGGGATGACCCATTATCACCTAGAAAGGATCCTCCTAGGTATACACTCTTTAGGAATCAAACCTACATGGAGAGGCGGGGAGAGAATGAAGATCATGACGAGGTTAGAAATGATGAAGGAGAAGGAGAAAATCAAACTGAGACTACCTTCGTGTTCCCTATTTTAGACATTGCACAAGATGTAAATATGAATAACATCCCTGCTTCCTCCTTACCTACTTTTTACGGAAAAATTAATGAAGACCCAGACATATTTTTGTTTGAGTTTGACATCTTCTGTAGAATTTATAACTATCTACAAGATGCCCATAAATTAAAACTTTTTCCTGCTACACTTAAAGACTCTACTTTAATTTGGTTCATGGGATTAGGAGAATATAGTATCGGGACTTGGGAAGATATGAAAACTACATTCTTGCGGAAATACCAAGAGTATTGCAAACCCAAATACTTTCAAAATGATATTTTTAAGATACAACAACTCGAATATGAGAGCTTGGAAGGCTATCTAGAAAGATTTATTTATACACTACATAAATCTAAACATAATGATCTTTGAGAAGATGCAGTACAAACACTCTTCCTTAAGGGAATCTCAGAAGACCTGGTAGAAAGCCTTAATGTCATGACATTGGGCAATGTCTCCCACAAATATTTTGTATAAATTGGGGAGATGTGTAGAAATTAATCTGGAAGTAGTGGGAAAGTTGGGAGGAATCTTAGAGAACCTTATAATAGGAATCAAAAAAGAAATACTCCTATTTTAGGAGGAGTCACAAGGATAGAGTTAGGAAACCTTTTGGAAAATTTTAAAACTGATATTTTAGGAGCAATGGGTTCTCAACTAGATGCATTACAAGCTAAGAAAAGAGAAGAAGAGGAAAATGCATCGATGAGTATTTTATATCCAAGATGTAGAACTAAACATCCTCAATGGGAATTCCCATTAAGTAACATCTTCGTATGTCATATCTGTACAAAAGAGCATCCAACAGATGATTTCCTATTGTTATTGGTGTTACAAGCCATATACAAGAGTGGGGATGTTGGTGAAACATCTAGGAGGCCTCCTTGGAAACCAAGGCACCCGCCTCCATATTAGAATTTGTCACCACATCCCCCACCTTATTACCAACCCTGCCAACCACCTCAATAGTGGAACACTACAAGTTGGCAGCATTGGCCACCCTAGTATCCTCCTCCTCCTCAATTTACTTGGAAATAGTATTGGCCACAGGGGCAGAGGGGACATTCTTACCCCCAGTCACCTCATGTGTCTACTCATCCTTATCCTCAACATTCAAAAAATACCCAGCCATTGTTACTAGTATTTGTGCCTCCAATCCCCCTTATTACACAACAACCTCATCACTTCCAAAATACAAACCTTCCACAACCTACATTATTACCTGCATAACCGATACCTAATCCAAATAATAAGCCAACTCTAGCTCTTAACATCATTTGTTATAGAGAAAACATTCCTATGGCTTGGGGTGTACCACAACAGACAGATAAACCATAGAAATCAATCCTTTCCCATATGCAAGAGAAACCAAATATCCAACACTATGGGATCATGGGTCATACCTTATTCCAGATGGTTGAAGTAGATCCCTGTTGAGCTTTTTCCAATCCTGCTTGCTTTAGCAATTCACTCTCAACAACAGTAAACAAGGAAAGCATGCTATATAATATGGTGTTAGATATACTCTAGCATTTATATTCATCAATGTATAGACAATTAAACATATCCATGGATTCAATATTCATTCAATTTCACATTAAATGGATAAGAAAAGATATTTATATTAATTAAATTAGATATTACACAAGTGCCAGCCTCTATCGGAATGTCTGCGAACCGAAGAAACTGAGTCCTCCACCTAGGCCTACACCACGTCAATCCTCCATCTCTCAATAGCAATATCACAAGAAAAGGAAATATTGGGAAGAACACAAAATGCTCCAAAGGGATGCAGACTCAAGTATAAGAAAGCGATGACAACAATGGACTATAGATTCCTTGCCCTTCAACTCCTCCCCTTCAATGTATCCAAGGGGTTCCTTATATAGCACTCCAAAGGGGTAATGGATGGTCAAATCCGAGTGATCTCGAGGCATATGGAAGGCCAAGATGAAATTGGTTCAGACACACATCAAGGAAAACTCCAAAAATATTTGGACTTATGCACACATCTTGATGTACGCGGTTTGAGGTCAATATCCGTGTATATACGTGAGTATGGGATTAAAAGTTGCGTACATAAATAAACAAGTATTTTTAGGGATGAACTTGGAAACATCAAAGTACAATATTGGTCCATGGGGTCCAAAGAGTCTGCAGAGGGATAGGGATGGCCATAAACGTGTGATCAACCATGTGTGGTAAAAGCAGCTGTAACAAATGCCCCCTAATGTGTGAGGTCAGAGGGGTAACATGATGGCCAAAATACATTATAAATCCATCCCAAAAGTGGAGTGATGAAGAACCAGGTGGAAGAACCAACCATCCATCAGTATAGTACAATAATCAATCTCAGCATATGACTGCAAATACATATAGTAGTCCCGGATACATAAGAGTACAATGGCCATGAATAGGCATGATATACAAAATGGAACGTGTGGTCATCGCCACGTAAAATACATAATAGATTAGAATCTCCATGATGAAGAGATACAAAGGATCAAGATCTCCATAGAAGCTAAAGATATACAATGGATCAAGATACCCATAATGGTTGAGGGTATCTGACATACACTAGAATCAAGTCATGAGAGCTGAAATCTCATGAACACTGGCACGATTAAGGAGGTAGCATATGTGGAATGCCAACATTATGGAAATTATTCTACACAAACCGATATGATTACATGTCCTAATATGTGAATAGAGGTGTCGAGGTCGAACATAGTAGTCCATCGTCTGATTACCGGTCATTGATGTATACCGTTAACAGACGTGAGATCACCCACCGATAATGAAAATGAGAATCAAGGTACTAGAGTGCAATCTAACAAGTGTGAATAGATGTGTTGAGGTCGAACACTTGAAAGAATCCATCGATCATGGGATATTGATGTATTCCCAAAACTTTCGATGACAAGTGAACCTACCACTTATGACTGTAAGTCTCAAGGCACTCAAATGACTCTAGAATCCTATCCCAGAATAAATGATTTGAAGTCGATGGGATGGAATCCATTGGAAGGAGGGCATTAAGGAATCCCCCATCAACCAACACGAGGTACTCAATAACGCAGTATAATGTTGAAGGACTCGAACAAGATGTGCACGAACTAGTAACAGTACCAGGAATGGCTGACATGCAAAGTCAAGACAACTGAGGAGTGGATGACTCAGGATTCAACTTCCTTCTAACAAGAGAATAAAGGTAAATGGTGAATGAATGTAGGTAGCATAGACTCGATATGCAAAACTGGGACGTCTCTGTGACACAGGAGGCATTAACAAAGGATCCAAAGGGACTGGAAGCTTAACCAGTCGGTGGAGATAAACTCAGAGAAACGAGTACAACTCCTAAATTCTAACTACTAACCCAACCAATGGATGTGATATACATTGCTCTATTCAAAGGAGACACGACTCGACTGTTGCTAAAGATAACATCTTTTCCCTTTTGGCTTTTTGTTTTTTTTATTTTTTTTGGACTTTTTAGATATTTTGAAAAGATTGAAAAAGAATAAAAGTTCTTTATAGTTACAAATATAGGAGGAGATGAGTGTCAAGGGACAAACAAGCTAGTTCCAAGTAGAAGAACATATCTATTCTCAATGCAAAGATAACATATGCAAGATAACGAAACTCAGGGGAAAGTCCCCTCCCTGTAAAAAATGGGGTATCGAGCTGCAAAAGGTATGTAAAAGGGATCTGCTTGGCTAGACATGAGACAAGCTCAGGCTGTATGGATGATAATCAAAGTGAGGGAATCCGGCATGAGGCTCAATAAGGCAAGAAAATCTCATGATAATGCAATTACAAATTGACATACACAAGGGAGTCCTGGGGAAATGGCTAGCATAAATTTCAAGAGGAGTATGAAGCTCTTTCTCAAATTCATGGTGGTACTATACAAAGGATTCCCACATCCTAGAGGAGAAATGTCGGCATGGGCACCAAATGAAAAACAAGATGTAACTAGGGTACCCATGTATGGGAAAGCTCTACCATTCACAACATGTCACTTCTAAAAGCAACAAGAAGGTTCCATGAGAAGATAGAATGGGTTTGTACCTAAGGTTAAGATGAAATGATCATAAGGTTATGCAAAGTGCAAACAGATGTGAAACCTAACCTAAATGCCAGTTTAGACATAATACCTAACATAGGAAAGAACGGGTCAAAGCCACGGTCAAACCGCACTCAAAACGGGCACCTACAACATCAAATTAGTTCAAATGGTAAAAATTTACCAGAAACGGTAAAAAGATATAGAAAGTGGGTAAAAAATTCAAAATTTTTCTATAAATAGTGAAAAATTTAAAAAATTTCATACCATTTTATTTTTTTACCCAACATAGTGCATTTGAGCTCAGAACTTTAGAAGCGAATTCCAGGAGCATCATCCGGTAGAATCCCTCCCCGTTTGATCCAGGTAGATTCCCTTGCCTCTCTCTTACATTTTGATATAAAAATTTTCAAATTACATGGTCAAATTAATTTTTTAGGCCATCCCAACTTGGGAGTTTTGGCCCACATGGAAATTGGGCTTTTTTCCACATATAGGGCTGACCATACGTGAAAAATGCCTCAAAACCATCGTACATACATGACTATTTTGAAAATAGTCACGTATAGGGCCGCGAAACAGGTTTTGATGGACAAATAATGATCAAAAACTTGGTTTTTTGTGCAGGATGGTACTAGAGTGGTGAGACAGAGAACATGGTGATGTTGAGGAAGCTGTTCAAGCTAATCTCATGATTGAACAAGAATTACGGGCATGTGGCTTATACAATTTTTGGTGTCTTGGAGGCTTGAGGGCCAAACTAAGACTACTCCAGCTGTTGGTAGATTATTGGGATCTAGAGTATGAAACATTTCAGATAGATGGGATGTCACTCAGCATTAAGGTTGAGGACATATATTTCATCAGAGGTTTGTCTCGATGAGGGGAGGTGGTGAACCTCCGATCCCATGGGCCAAAAGGTAGATTGACGATAGATGAGTACATAGCTGCGTACTATCTTCTGTATATCAAGAAGATTGGGAGTCGAATCCTGAAAAACTCTATTCAGATTCTGAGGCTGAAAGCCATACTTTTGGGCTTAGGTAGGATTGCAGGTTTGGCTTCACTCCACCAGCCCTCACGACCAATGATGTTCTATGTAGTAGAGTGTATGTGACCTATAGTATATGACTGGAGTACTATGCTGCTGTGCAACATGAAATAGCAGCTCAATGACTGCAAGATGGTTCGGGTGTGGAACTTCAGGCTTGGCATCATACTAAGCACATTATTCTTTGAGCAGGTGCCACGGATAAGCTCTAGGGTAGACATTGTTCCACATGGAGTTCAGGATCCAGCTCAGTGGTGTTCGAATAATGACATGCGCAAACTGGGAGGTGGTAGGGTGGCTAACCCCTATGCAACAGAGTTTTTTCCATGGTGGCAGAGACTGATCATCACCATAGATGACTACCCCTATGCAGGGATAGACTTCCATGGAGACCCAAATATGCCCCTACCCCCAGGAGCGGCTTATGGAGACATAGGTAAAGAATCCCAAACCCACTTTTGATTTTTGAATTATAATTTTTTTTTGTGTTTTTTGATAGATGAAATTAAAAGACATGTTTTTGGTGTGACGACACATAGTGAAAATTTTTCATGTATATGCAGATGTAGGACTACGACGGCCAGATGGATTTCGTCATCATCAACAAAGGGGAAGAGGGGATGATATTATGGGTGTGGATGCAGAGTGGACGCTCCAAAGCATCGACACGAACTTTGTTCATTTGACACATAGAGTACCCATGGTGTAAGTCGAGGAATTTCTTGAGGCCATGCAATGACAGGTGGTTGGAGTACCACAAGCATGGGTTCAACTGTTTCGCCAGCTATCTAGGGCCGTAGTGTGCTATCATGATTAGCACCCTCCTCCACCTCAGGCTTAGAGACTTAAGTGTATTCATTTTTGTATGACAGTGTAGTATATTTTGGTGGCTCGGAGGCCCCAATTTTGTATATGACACTTATGTATTATGATGTCCCTTTTTGAACTTAATGAAAAAAAAATTATGATGATTGATTTTTATTTTATTTACATGTGTGTAAAATGTGTTTGTGATATGCTTATGGTTTGTGAACCAAATTCCAATCTAACACATAGTTAGCATATGAGTCAGCAACTTGTTTAAAAATTATTGGAACATGAATGCATGTTATACTCTCAAATTTTCGTTCTAGCAATCTAACACGTAAGAATATTTGTAATAATGTCAGATCCCTAATACAATACAAGCCATTAAGTTGTGAAAACACTAACTACGAATGAAGATGTACCTCAAGAGAATGAACGCCATGTGAAATGGAATCACGCAATAAATCAATAACGACACTATATTCAACAACATTGCTTGACAAAGGCCGTCAACATATGCCTCCTGAAGACAATACTTGACCCATAGGAGTATAGATCACCCAAGTAGCCGAAGCTAATTTTTGAGTGTGGCGGATAGCACCATCAGTGAATCCTATGTAAATGGAAGATTCCATCAACATCTTCCATAAGAAATGAAAGCTAATCAACAAACCCAATCACCATAATAAAACCTAACTATGCAATGAAAAATTGTACAATAATATACAAAAATCAGCCCTGGCTAAAGATCATGCATATTATTTTTGAGATAGAGCCCATTTCTATGCTCTGATAAGGCTGTCCCTTCATAATCAACCATCTCGTAGGCACCTTTCTCTAATACATGTTTAACCATGTAAGGACCATGCCACATGGGTTTAAACTTTCTTTCCCCCAAGGGTTCCTTAGCTTGATCCCACAAAAGGACCAAGTCACCTTCACTAAACCTCCTTGGACAAACAAACTTATCATATTGGACCTTAATGCGACTCTTGTTAACCTCTAGAGCCACTAAGGCATCTCGGCGTTGCTCATCAAGCTGCTCTAAGTGGAACAAACTCTCTTCCAATGCAAAAGTGTCTGGTAAAATCTCTACAGCTAGCTTCAGAGAAGGGATTTCACATTCAATCAGTAATACTGATTCCACCCCATGCACAAGATGATAGGGAGAAAAATTGGTGGCAGTCTTAACCACGGTTCTATTGGCGCACAAAGCAGGATACAACATGATATGCCAATTATTCTTGCTTTGTGCAATGGTTCGTTGGAGAATAGAATTAAATGACTTGTTCACTGCTTAAACCTATCCATTCACTTGAGGGTAATAAGAAGAGGAGTGATCTTGCTTATACCCTAACTTGGAAGCCAACTCTTCCATAATTCTTTTATTTATTTATTTATCTGAAAGTGCCTACCATGGTCAATGACAAGCTCATTCAGAATGCCAAAACGGTGATAATCTGGTTGAAAGCAAAATGCACAGCCGTCCCACTGTTGGATTTAACTGTGGGCATATCCTCTACCCATTTTGTGAAGTAATCAACAACCACAATAATATGATGGTGCCCCCCATCCAAAGCTAGGTTGCAATCCATAAAATCAAGCCCCCACTTGGTGAAGGGACCGACAGTGAAAATAGGATGCAAATGGGAAGGATGTGAGCGCATATTACATGCAAACACCTGGTGAGGGTGGCAATTATTGACCGCATTAACTCAATCCTTAAATATAGATGGCCAAAAATAGCCCGCTCTTAAGATTTTTTCAGTTGTAGAAATACCAGATAAATGACCACCACATGCCCCTCTGTGGCAATCATTAAGTATGACCTCAACCTCATCACGAGTTAAACAATGACATAAAATAGAATCCACCCCATGGTAGTACAAAGTATCATCCACTATAAGGTATTTTTTTACTACGTGACATAGTCATCATTGCTCATCCCATGAGAGGTGAGTGGGGACCTTCAATGTTTGCAAATACATAATGATATCTCCGTACCAAGGGTCCACAGTTGAGATGAGGAATAAATGCTCATCGACAAAAGAATCCTCATAAACTTCCTCTTCCTCCAAATTTGGGAAATATGATATGAGCTTAGCAAAGATTAATGATTTCTTCAATTTCTCTGAAATGAACTCAAGATCAAACTCTTGCAAAATCACAATCCACTTATTATATTTTCCCTCAATCATCCTTCTAGTGAGTATGAACTCAAATGGATTGATGTGAGCTACGACCAAAGTTTGGTGAAGGGGAATGTAATGTCTCAAACACTAAACCACATGAACGGTGGCTAAGGCTAGCTTCTCCACATGGGAACAATGAAGTTCCGCATCAATAAGGTTTTGACTCGAATAATATATGACATGCTCATGGAGCTCCTCATCCTCTTGAACCAATACCATACTAATCGTCTCTTGAGACGAAGCCACATAAATAAAGAAATCACGGCTATAGTTTGGCGGACTAAGGATGGGGGCCATTGCTAAGGATTTCTTAAGAGCATAGAAAGACTCGTGGTCTCGCTCATCCCAGTAAAAAGGGGTGTCCTTCTTCAATAGACTCATGAAGCCTTTACTCAAGTTGGAAAAATTGACCATGAACCTTCACAAGAAGTTTTCCATACATTGTAAAACATTGAAGGTGTTGAATGTTACATGAGGGAGACAATTGAAGTATTGCCTTAACCTTCAAGGGATCGACTCTAATACCCTCCTTAGACACGATGAATCCTAGCAAATGACCAACTGTCACGCAAAAGATGCACTTATGAGGGTTTAAACGAAGTTGATAATGATGGCATCTTTCGAACACTAATATCAAATGATAAGGATGATGCACTCTCAAACGAGAGTGAGCAACCAAATCATCAAAATATACTTCAATAATCGTCTTAAGATCATGAAAGATTAAGGTCATGGCCCGCTGAAATGTAGCTCCGTCATTTTTAAGGCCGAAGGGAATCTTTCAATATGCAAAAGTTCCCCAAGGACAAATAAATGCGGTATTATGTTGATCCTCAGGCTTAATTTGTATCTGATTATAGCCAGAGAATCCATCCATAAAAGAAAATACCTCACTTCCCGCAAACTCATCCAAAATTTGATCAATAAATGGTGTAGGGAAATTATCTTTAGGACATGCTCGATTTAAGTCATGGAAATTAGTGCATATTCAGATCGCTCCCTGCTTCTTATCTACTAGAATGGGATTTGAAACCCATTCTGTCAAGGGAATGGGATAGATAAAACCATCTTTGAGCAGTTTCTCTATCTCAACTTTAATGGCAGGTGCTTTTATAGGATTCATGGGACACAAACGTCGTCAAACCGATTTTGCATCTGGATAGGTTTCGATTTTGTGTTCGACAATATGAGGGTCTATAACTGACATTTCTTCGTATGACCAAGCAAAAATATCATGAAATTCCTTAAACATCTTGGTATACTCTTTGATCTCATCGGGGGAACAACCCGCCCCGATGTGGACATTCTCAATCTTACCAAGATCACGAGAAATATTGATAGGAATTGTTGGTGATAGGTTAGCCATGTTCCCTTCATCCATTTGACCAGGAGAGCTTAATGGGACCACGGGGATACCAATTTTCTCTCTAAGAATATCCCTAAAGTCATCACACTCTAAATGATCAAGCTCGGGAAGGAAATACGATCTATGGTGCAACCCTTCCCAAGGTTTCTCAATCCTAGACATGGCCTCAAGAATAGCTTCATCTAATGGAAAAACATCAATAAGGTAGTCATGAGAGTGAGATGACTCTACTTCCCATGCAGGAAGCACAGAAGGGTCCTCCTCCTTCACCCGCGAAGAGGAAGGACTAGGCTCTACAACATGATCAAGTTTTGCTTGATATGCTACCATTTTTGCATGTAACGACACGTCTGTCTCAACAGGCACACTCGAAATACTTGGTGAAGGAAGAATCCAAGGATATCCCATATGAGTAGTGTAAAAAGATACTAAAATCGATGAGGATGAAGCCCCACCAAGAATAGTCCCAATCATAATAATGGGCATAGGACAACTAAAGGTTCCCATAAGATAAGGATACATACCCACACCTACATTCTTAGTTGTTGGCTGAGAATGATCGATAATTGGGATGGAAGCTCCCGATGATGCATTGACACTTTGATTATGGAATTAATTTTGATCAATAGTAATGATATTCCCATTAAACGAAAAGAAAACTAATCGAAATAGGGAAGAAGCTATGGCTTGCATATTGTACATCCAATTCCTACCCAACAAAATATTGTAGTCAATGGGTGCATCAACCACCTTGACCTTGATCAATACAGTATTCCCTCCCAATTGGACCTCTAGAGAAGGAAGTATACCGTGTGGAAGAAACGACCTACCATCGAAATCCATCAACATGTTGGCAGATTGAGACAACATGGGAGAACCTAAGCCCTTCAAACAAGACAAAGACATCACGGAAGTGGCAATGCCTTAATTAATGATAGTACGCATGATGGTGTTCTTAAGATACTCTACATGAATCAAAAGATAAACGTTGTAAGGAAAGATAGGTTTTACTCCCATGGTCTCAAATTTGATAATGAAAGAAAAGATATCGTCACTAACCCCAAGAGTAGACAACAAGGCCTTTCTCTGTGGAGGACAAGTCTGAAGCACTTCTAATGCGGACATCGCACAAGGGGTCTGGCCCAAATCCTTGACAAATAAATAGTTTTGGGCAGCTCGGGCATTAGGATTGTGCCCTGAACGCTTCAAGACTCCCTTAGGAATGTGAGGTGGAGCTTCAGGTTGATCTATAGGCTTTTCAATTCACAAAGGGCTCTTGGGTGGGGAAGGTTCTTTCCCAATTTTAGGTTGTTATGAACATAATATTTCAAATGTGTCACAACTTTGGAGTATTTCACCATGTTGATACAACCATGACCAGGAGTGACCTCCAGCAGGTTTTGAGTTCCACCAGATGCACAACCAGGATTAACAGTCCTCGAGTTCATATTTTGATTATTATGTAAAGGATTAGTAAACACAACTAGGCCTTGTGTTATGGACTTTGAGGAATCCTCCATACGAGGGCACAAGCGAGTGAGGTGATCGTCCTTAAACAAATTACAAGGAAACTTCACCTTACATTTAGTCTACTTGTCCCCCCAGCATTATTCGTGTTCTTTTCATTATTTTACCATTTTTCATTTTTATTCCCACCCTTACGATTATTTTTTCCTTTCTTCTTATTCCTTTAAGGCTGCTGGTTTCCTTTCGAGTTCGATGTTTTCATAGAGAGTACACTTGTCGATTGGGTAGGTTGAGATGAAGCCATATCTTTTTTTGACATAGACAAGTTAATCGATAAATTGCTCACTTGTTCCATAACCGAGTCCGCAGGATTGGTACTTGTGGAGCCGACAATACCATTAGCATGTGGCCCAGGTTTAATCTTGGTGTTGAAATTGGATCTTGGAGCATTCAAGATAATCTCATACAAGAGTCTGGATTGAGCATAGATCAAATCCAACACTTGAGCCCTAAAGATATCTTGGTCCTCATTTTGAACTCCGGATGTAGAAACATCCTTCGCAATGTAAGGTAAAAATGACTTGAGAAACCAGTATAGAAGAAAATCTAGTGGTATAAATACTTTAATTAATCATTTCTGTCTACGACACTCTTGAATATGATCCAAAATGTGCGTGGATTTGTCTTGTCGAAAGATCGAAAAGAGTTCAGTACTGATGTCGTAACGTATGCGTAGCTGGAAATTATTAAGAAAATTCATGGCAAGATCATCAAATGTAGAATAAGCCCCATTGGTAACTCTATATACCATTTCACTGTAGGACCCATGAGGGTGCGTTGAAATAGACTCAAACGGATGGAATTGTCATATGAGGAATTGGAAGAGCACCAAAGGTGGAAAGTGGTGACATTCTCACCAGGATCTTCACCAGCCTTACCTTCAAACTTGGAAATGTATGAAGGAAGCTTGCTAGGGACTACCAACCATGCCAGATTATGATACACAGGATCATTCATCAATCTCGACAAATCAGTTCGGTTCAATGTCGCAAGGAAAGGGAGCCTAGGTTGAGCCGGTTGATGCCACGCTCCCTGGTAGTGTTGATTCATATAAAGTTGATTTCTATACACACCATGGCCTTGGCCAGTGGGATAATAAACTCCTCCCATTTAACCCATGAAGGGCTACATGGAATCATTGTGATACAGAGTAACTTTATTATGAGGTGCTACAAATCCATAATTAGAAGAGTAAGTGGGTTGTTGATACCTGTACCCATACGGTTGATATTTTTGTACATACTGCGATCCATAAGAATGTCCATGGGAAGCTCCATAAGGTATTCAATGGGATGTTACGTGGGATTGTCCATAGTTAGGTATATGGCGAGCTCCATGAGCTAGACCATGAGACTATAGAGAAACATGTACATGACTTGGTGACGCAATAGGAGGCACTTGGCTTTGTGATACTATAGTGTTAGCAGTCGCGGGACGGACATGGCTAGTAGCGATATTCTGGCCTAAAGGCCCACATGAATTAGGGGGAGGATGGGTCGCTAAAAAAGAATTCGAATGAACGAGGTTCAAAGATGATGGGACATGTGAAGGAATGTAAGTGGTGTTCCCAATGTTCACATGTCTTGGTTCTGGTATCCGAATAGGGTTACTAACACTAGGCCTAGGATGAGCATGTGAAGATGCCTCCACCACAAGGATGGAAGGTGTAATGTGACTAGTGCCCCCAAACCTCTTTGCATGGAAAGGAATGGAATTTCCCCCAGGCATAGTTCCAGGGTCAACTTTCAACTCCACACAATATGCCGGATTAGACTCAGGGATATCAGGCATGCCATATCTAACATTACTAGTGCTTTTGGGTTCATAGTGAGTCTCGTCGCTCGGAAACCAATACCAACGACCTGTGAATGAGGGATCATAACTAGATCGTGAAGGTTATTCATGTGGTGGATCATATGTGCTATTGGTATCATCCTCCCCCACCTCGCGCGGTGGGGAGGACATATCTGGAATCTCATCCTCATGATCTCCCATGGTGGGTGAATCAAAGTGAGAAGTAGTCTGCCTGGACCGTCTGGTTCTCTCTCCCAAAGGAGGAGGAGACGTGGAAGGTGGAATTCCTGCTAAATAATGAGAATAGAGAGGTGTCGTGCTTGAATCCATAATGACTCAATAAAAATAAAAGACTCAATCTAATTACGCAACACTAGGAAAACTAGCATGCACAGAGCATACAACTAAAAAATGTAAAGCCAAATCACAAGAAAACCAAGGCTAGGATATGTGAGCTCCTGAATGAAGCAAGTATGTCTCACCTAGGAGAGGCTTGAGACTCCCATACACAACAAGTGGAGGTTCGTAGCCAATTATAGTGGCCCTAAGATTCAACACATATAGCGACTATGTCATCCGACCCCTACCTAGCTAGGACACCTGTAGAATAACCTCTGCAAATACCCCCTCGATAACCTAGGTAAGGAAACTAAGGTCACCTCAATATAATCAATGCTCATGCATACAGTTACAGGAGGGATTGACCGTATGGGCAATGTAACAAAGCCCGAAGCCTGAAAGCACAACTGGTACCTGAGGGGTGCTTTAGCTAGTACCTCAAAGGCCCCCAAATACGAATACAATCCTAGAAATATCTCCGGTGCTAATCAATCACAATCAGGGGTCATCCCAATCATAATTTCTCACACTGCCACATGCTCAAATCCCGTGTAAAAGGATGATCCTAAGAAACACTAATTATACCAAGGGTTTCACACTCTCACCTGGACAGAGACCTAATTGTTTTGTTTAGTGGTCTTGGATAATTAACTTACAATGAACTATTCTAAGAACCTAAAACCTAATCTTGTTGATGCACCCTAGAAAAGAAAAGAATGTAATTCATTTTATTAAGCATTGATTTGAGTTGGCTGTTATACTCAAAGGATAATGGCCGTGCAACTTATGGTGTTATCACACAACATGAAGTCAAATGCACACCTAACAATCAATGCAAATGCACTATGTAGAATGAAAAACAGGGTATTCTACTATGTGAAGTTCAAATTTTTTCCTTCAAATGTATATGCAGTCATTCCTATATGAAAATTTGACTAAGATTCACCAAGCAAACCTAATGCAAGTACCATGCTAATGCAAAATGCAAGTAATGCATAACTATGCAAAAAGAAAAATATTTTTGTATTTTTGAATTAAATGAGACATAAAAGCAAAAAAAGATGACTCTACAACCCTCAGACTCTACAACCACTCACAAAAAGCAGCCAAGCAAAGCAACAAGGTAAAAGAGACCTATTGCACTAATCTTAAAACAAAAAGTAGAAAATGAATGACAAGAAAATTTCTAGAAATCAAATTAAAAACAGTCTCTGGTCAGAAATAGAGGGTAGATACAGACTCTAGAAGAATCCAAGAAGACTCATCAATCATCCAAAATCACCCAGCAACACTTAATCCTTCAATAAAGTAAAAAATCAAGGCATACACGACTGTTCTCAGTAAACCTGCGTACATACGTGACTATTCTAGGAAAACCCACGTGTATACGCTACTGTGAAAGCTAAACTCGCGTACAGGAAGAAAAAAGAGAAAAATAAGTTAAACAGACATGATGAGACAAAATTTACTCCTTCAGGACACTACTGGGAAAACATGCCCCTAGACCCAACACAGAAACAGAGAAATCAGAGCAATTCAAGTACATTGAATGCCGAAAAACCCCCAAAGAGAAACAACTAGGAACCTCCCCAATATGGTCCCCAATTCTGTTATGGAGAAAAACTTCCTATGGCATGGGGTGTACCACAAAAGAAAGATAAACCACAGAATTCAATCCTTTCCCATATGCAAGAGAAACCAAATATCTAACACTAAGGGATCATGGGTCGTACCTTATTCCGGATGGTTGAAGTAGATCCTCGTTGAGCGTTTTCTAATCCCGCTTGCTTTAGCAATTCACTCTCAACAATAGTAAACAAGGAAAGCATGCTATATAATACGGTGTTAGATCTACTCTAGCATATATATTCATCAATGTATAGACAATTAAACATATCCATGGATTAAATATTCATTCAATTGCACATTAAATGGATAGGAAAAGATATTTCTATTAATTAAATCAGATATTACACAAGTGACAACCTCTGTCGACACATCTGTGAACCGGAGAAACTGAGTCCTCCACTTGGGCCTCCACCACCTCAATCCTCCATCTCTTGATAGAAAGCTCACAATAAAAGGAAAGCTTGGGAACACCACAAACTGCTCCAAAGGGACAAAGAGATGCATACTCAAGTATAAGTAGGCAACGACAACAATGGACTATAGTTTCCTTGCTCTTCAATTCCTCCCCTTCAATGTATCCAAAGGGTTCCTTATATAGCACTCCAAAGGGGTAATGGAGGGTCAAATCCAAGGGATCTCAAGGCATATGGAAGGCCAAGAGGCAAGTGGTTCAGACACACATCAAGGAAAAATCCAAAAATATTTGGACTTATGCACGCATCCTGATGTACGCGGGTTTGAGGTCAATATCCACGTATATACGCGAGTATGGGATTAAAAGTCGAATACATAAATAAACAGGTATTTTTAGGGATGAACTTGGAAAAATCAAAGTATAATACTGGTCCATGGGGTCCAAAGAGTCTGCAGATGGACAAGGAAGGCCATAAATGTGTGGTCAACCATGTGTGGTAAAATCAGCTATAACAGCATTGAGTTGCAAACTCTTCCATCCTACGTTATTTCGATTGTACCTATACATGAGATACACTTACGATTTGGAAGAGTTGTGAATGACAAACCCAAGTCATTAGTCGTCATTTGTAAGGAAAATGAAGAAGTAGAAGACACTAATGAAGTCATGAATTATACTATTATGTAGGATGTGCCAAATATTTCAATGCATACTCATCCGTAGCAAGAACCCATTCAGGAACAAAGGATTCCTCCATTTCTAGAACGATTAGCAATAGAAAAACATGTAGTCCATCCTGAGTATGACATTTTGAATGAACAAAATAATATCTGTGTCAAAATTCCTCTATTACAAGTTATTAAGGATATACCAATTTACAAAAAAGTAATAAAGGAACTATGTATTAAACGCCAAGGAAAGAAACAAAAGGACCCCCTCACAATTCATGTTATGGGAGAGATGTCTGAGTGTATGATAGACCAGTCTCGGATTGAAAAGTATACAAATATAGTGCCCCCAATAGTATCTATTATTATAAATAATACCTCTATAGAGAATACACTTATCTATTTAGGATATTCCATTAATATGATGGCCACTACAGTCTTAGAAGCTTTACAGTTGGGACAATTTGTCTGACCAACCCCCTTAATTCTAGAACTAGCAGACCATACTACGGTAAAACCTGCTGGAGTTCTAGATGACACTCTTGTATTAGTAGCCTCATCAGAATATCCTATTGATTTCATGGTAGTAGAATCAAAAGACCCTTCTAAGGGGAATCCTATTATACTAGGAAGACCATGGTTGGCTACCGCCAATGCCTTCATAGCATGTAGGGATGGAAAAATGACCATTTCTAATGGGTTATCCACACAAAAACTGGCTTTATATCCCCCAACACAACCGGTAAATGAAACCTTATGGTGGTTATATTTCCCCTTTGGGGATGAAAATATTGAATATCTCTTCTTTCCTAGTGACTACTCCTGGGAACTTCAGGAGCAGACTACTAAGAATGTGTTAAACCAATTTGTCTCTTCAACAACTTGTATATATTTTCCTTAGTCTTTTTCTCAATTTGATCAAATTTTTGGGGATGAGTTTTAGGAAAATATAGCCTTCTTGACATGCATAGAAACACCATGTGTCTTTGCAATTGAAGAGCACATAGGGTCTTATACCGTGCCTTGTGAGGTTGGCGCTGGAAATTTTTTACACATAAATGCAGGGTTAACCGAGAGTCAACAAGAACAATTGCTTAAGGTCCTTAAAATCCAATCTAGAGAATTTTCATGGGAATGCACTAACATGAAAGGTATACAACCTAACACTTGTATTCACCATATTTACATGGATTCTATTATATCCCCTATAAGGAAACCTATGAGGAGGATGAACCCTGCTTTGAAAGATATAGTGAAAGAGTTACAAAAAGTTCTCAATGCTGGTTTCATCTATCCCATCTCCAACAGTAAATGGGTGTCTCCTCTAGTGGTATTCACAAAGAAAGTCACAGGGAAATGGTGTATTTGTGTTGATTTTAGAGAGTTGAATAAGTCCACTCTTAAAGACTACTTCCCTCTACCCTTTATTGATCAAGTGTTAGATACTCTGTCTGGTAAGCAATATTTTCCTTTCTTGATAGATATAGTGGATACAATCAAATTTTAATAGCACCTGAGGATCAAGATAAGACCACTTTTACATGCCCTTGGGAAACATATTCCTACAGAGTTTTTCCATTTGGCTTATGTAACGTACCTGTCGCTTTTCAGCGAGCAATCTTAGGGATTTTTTCCGATCTTATACATGACTGTGTAAAGGTGTACATGGATGATTTTATAGTCTATGGTAATACCTTTCAAGAGGCCCTTGAGATAACCTTGAGAAGGTGTTGATTTGAAGTCAAGAAACAAACCTAGCCCTTAGCCACAAAAAATGTAAAATGTTATTAATAGAAGGTATAGTCTTGGGGCATCATGTTTCTTCCCAAGGAATCAAGGTAGACCCTGCTAAAATAGAAGTAATTGTTGGTCTTCCCTCTCTGAAAACTCAAAATCAGGTAAGGAGATTTCTTGTCCATGCAGGCTATTATCATCGTTTTATTGAAAAATTCACTAAAATATCTGCACCAATGTTTAAGATGCTTACAAAGGATGTAGAATTCCAATGGAGTGAATCTTGTCAAAGTGATTTTGAATATTTAAAAGATAAATTATTGATGGTAGCAATACTTAGGGGTCCCGATTGGTCCCTTCCTTTTCATATATCCACTGATTATTCTAATATGGACATAGGAGGAGTCCTAGGCCAAAAAAAAGGCCAATCATATTATGCCTTTTACTTTGTTAGCATGAACTTAGCTCCCGCCTAACTGAATTACACTGTCATTGAAAAAGAATTCTTGGCGATAGTATATGCCATTAATAAATTTCGTCATTATATTACACAATATGAATTTTTTGTGCATACAGACCATTCTTCCATCGAATTTTTGATGAATAAACCAATTACCAATGGTAGAGTGACCCAACGGCTTCTTCTATTACAAGAATTTAATATCATTGTCATTGATCGACCTAGAAGGGAAAATTTGGTAGCATATTTTCTCTCTCGTATTCAACATGATGATGATGTTAAACCTGTTGACGATACTTTTCCTGAAGAACATTTATTTGATGTGTCCGTTCAAACCCCTTGGTTTGCAGACATTGCCAATCATCTAGCAACTGGGAAATTACCAAATCATCTGTGCACACATGAGAAATGCCACATTATAGTACAGAGCTCTAACTATTCCTGGGTTGATGATGACCTCTTTCGTACCGGTCCAGATCTTATTATTAGACGATGTGTACAAGAGGACAATATGACATATATCCTCCATGTATGCCATGATGGGCCATGTGGGGGACACTTTTCTGACAAGCGGATGACATAAAAAGTATTGCATTTTGGTTATTACTAGCCAAGCATTTTTAAGGATGCTTCTAGTAATGTTAAAGGATGTGATAGTTTCCAAAGAATGGGTAGACCTACGTCATCTGACGAGATGCCTTTACACCCTCAGGTCATGATTGAACCTTTTGAGAAATGGGCTCTTGATTTTGTAGGACCAATTTCTCCCATGTCCTGTAAGAAGAAATATATCTTGGTTTGCATAGAATACGTTACCAAATGGGTAGAAGCTAAAGCTTTGTTTAGGGCCACAGAGAAATCTATGGTAGAATTCATATATGAAGAAATATTCACTCGATTTTGGGTGCCAAGAGAAATCGTCACTGACCAAGGCTCTCAATTCACCTCTAAATTAATGAAAGAGCTTACCATGAAATATAGTATATGGCATTGTAAATCCTCACCTTACCATCCACAAGCTAATGGCCAGGTAGAATCAACCAATAAGGTATTGGAAGCTATCTTAACTAAAACTATTAAGCTACATCATAAGGATTGGGTAGAAAGAATCCCAGAGGCCTTATGGGCCTATAGGATAACATGGAGAAACACCACTGGACATACCCCTTATGAGTTAGTATAAGGCGAGAAAGTCCTTTTACTTATCGAGTTCCACATTTAAACCTTTCGTATGGCCGCACAATTAGGTATGGATTTGGACGAGGCATAGAAACAATGAGGTTTACAGATTAATGAGTTGGATGAAATTATACAGAATGCAATCCAAATAACAATGTTAATACATAATCAACAGAAGAAATGGCACAATAAATTTATTAAGCAAAAGCAATTTAATATTTGGGATTGGGAATTACTATTCGACTCAAGGTACAAAAATTTTAAAGGAAAATTAACTACCCATTGGATGGGCGCATATGAAGTAGTTACAAATTTCGATAATGGGTCAGTAGAAATTAAGACAATTAATGGTTCACAAGTTTCATTTGTAGTAAATGGACACAGACTTATACTTTACCACCAACCAATATGTAAACAGGATTTCATACAAAATGTCTTGCAACAAAAGGAGATGGAATTGGTTGAAGAGGAAATTATTCCTCTCCTCTTGATCCTTAAAGTTATTCTGGGTTGTCATTACTTGTATATATGTAAATGTGTTTGTGCTCACCCGAATAAATAAGAGTCATTTCTAACAAATTAACTGCATTTATATAGAGGATTCATTCCCATGATCACCTGTTGCAGTCTTGTCAATTAAAACAGGAAGACTCTTTTCCTTTTTCTCATTTTTTTATGAATGATTTTTTAATAAATATGAATCATCTAACAAGTGATTTTGTAGTTGATTACAAATACTTTATCTCTATAAGACTCTCATGAGGTACAATATACCAAAAGTGCCTCTCAGCCATATTTGCACTGCTCCAAAAAAATGCCCGCCAAGGAGAGAGAAAGAAGCTCTAGAAGATGAAAGTGGTCTTGATGGATTCACCTTGTTGTCCTCTACTCATTGGGCATCTCACTTTCCAAGTTTGAAGGAAAAATGAAATCACCTTGGTGACCTAGGGTTTGAAGAGAACTGCTTAAGTGTTAGACAAAGAGTTTGAAACACCATTTGGAAACGCCTGCAAGGGGGTGTTCCTTTGATGAAAAAAATTATTAGATGATATTATAATGTTCATTGTTGAAATGCCTATTTATCCATGCTCTTGGTTTTTCTTATGGTGATCAGATAAGGAAAATACCAACTTTCCAAAATAAAAGAAAAATCTTATTTTGCATACTAAAGGCAAAGAAAAAATGGCTAAGTGTTGTAAAGGGGATAAGTGATGCCCGCACTAAGGATGATGTTGAAATGGCATGGCATGGCATAGATGATGATGTGGCCCTTTAAATTTGATCACTGGAGGTTATGAAAAATTAACACTTGGTCTTCCTGACTCTAAAAGGAGAAAGTATCAAGTAAAAAATTGGAAATATTAAAATGCTAAAAGGGGAGGAATAATAATAAAAAAGACTCTCCTATTTTATTCATTGAATTTGACAAAGAAATCAGGCATGTGCGTGCATTTTACTGAAGCAAGGCAATTTTTGATAACTTCACTCAAATGCACACCCGGCCTGCATTACGAAGACAAATTCACTGATTCAAACCACCGAGTGTCTGTTGAGGAATACAAAACCTAAATAAGCTTTCAATGTTTAAATTTTAACATAAAAAGCTATTCTTTGCAAGGAAACTCCAAATTTACGTGATTTCCACATTGTAAAAAATAGGGTTGAGTCCCTCGAGGAAATGCACACATTGGCCTGCATTTCATGTTATATTGAATAAATTGCACTATAACATAGACATACCAACATTTTCTACAATCTCTGATACTCATTTCTGTAAATTGTATGATCTATAGTAAAATCCAAGTCATCCGAAACAACAATTGATAGTATTTTCCAATTTTTCATGGACATAACTAAAAATGTACACCAATTCCAATAGAAGTACACTCTAGGTATGGAATTTGGAAGTTTTCATACAAAAACCTAATTAGTCTAGTATAGTTTTAATTTCAGACACAAAAACTTCTATTGTGAATCCAACATTTGAAATGATAACAAAACAACTGTGAATGTTGGTTTCTTCTTTCATGGGCATCATAGTTTCTCTAGCAAATCTTGTATTTATAGAATTTTGGCATGACAAGGATAACTTAGAAAAGAGGTTGAATTGGATACATGTTTGGAAACCAAATTCATGGCTCTGTAAGTTTGTATCCTCTGTATCTTTTTTATTATAATATAAATCATCATCCTTCCTTACATAAATAAATAAACGAGAACATAATAGATATAATACATTCCAAGGAAAAAAATAGAGATAATGCAAAAATATAACTAGATTGATACTCAAGAAAGTTTTAAAAGGGGCCCAAGAGAATTTTTTATTACATTATGCTTTCATTACAGAGCAGAGGGCTACTTTACAGTTGAATCAATAACATCAAACAACTCCTTCAATAATGATTGTCCCTACTACCTATTACATTCTATTTATAGACCTCAAGGGTCAGATTGACCATGTTATAAGTGGATTTCATTAGAGTGAAACTAAAATGTTGAATCACCCTCGAGCGAACCCGTCCTCTGTTGTACTTTCCTGGATTCAAACGAAGATACCAACTACTTTGGAATAAGGCTAACACGACAGTGCAACATAGGGGGGAAAACAAGGCTGAAGTAACGACATGTTTAAAAAAAAGGTGTAAAAAGGGAGTGGAAGAGGAAGTTGCATTCTAGTTATCTGGATGGGAGATGCGAGCAGTGAAGAATTATAACAGTGATACACATTGCATGAGAGGTCTAAAAAAAGGGGGGAAATTCCAATGAAATAAGAAAATGATAAGGAAGAAAGAAATGCTAAGACAAAAATGGATCAGCGGAAAACAACATGCAATACCCATATGCTATGGATAAATTAATAGCTGGACTTGAAGAAATCAATCTTGCTATGCCACCGACAGGAAATGATCGGGTTGTTGAAGAGGGACATGGTGCTGACTCAGTGCAAGAAATAATTAACTGAGTGATGGGAAAGGACTTCCAAATGAACATAAAAACGATAAGATGGAATGGAACTTCTACTTAAATCCATCGAACCCAGATGAGGTTGTCTCCAATTCTTTCCAATTCCACCCATTTAACTAATACTATCAGTGGAATCAAATTTGTGCACATCTATGGCTGTACTAAATAAAAATTAACAAACAAAGATAATGGAATCAATACATAGCCTAATGATAACAGTGACCCATATTTATCAATGTTCCATAAGAAGCAACATGATTGGTAATTGGATACAGCTTCTAGGAAGGAATCCATGGGGTCAATCCAAATCTAGATATGTTTATTGTGTTGGCCCTTTGAATAATTGAAAGGTGGGAACAGTGTTGGAATTTGGTTTTCATTCTACCCGTTGTATAAATCCATATTTGTAGAGCGTATATTCTCATTGCATTAATGAAAAACTCAAAAAATAATGGAAAAAACATTAAGCTCTATAAGTTTCTATGTTTTTTTCTGAAAAATCAATGCAACATGCAAATAAAAAGGCAATAAGATAATTTTAATTTAATAGATGTTTCTAATTTTTAGTGAATGTGTGGTTTCTAAATTGAAAATTAGAAATTATATTTTTATATAAAATAAATATATTAATACTTCTAGTAATATAAAAAAACCTTTGTAATATAATGACGGTTTAGAAATTTTATGACCCTTCAAAATTACATTTTAGAAATTTTATTGCTCTTCATAAATGACGGTTAGAGAACTGGTTAAGTTTTAGCCAAAGAGTTTGAGAGACCATTTGGAAATGCCCGCAAGGGGGTGTTCATTTGATGATAAAATTCATCAGATGATATAGTCCTGTTCATTGTTGAAATGGCTATCTAGCCATGATCTTGGTTTTTCTCATGGTGATCTGATAAGGAAAATATCAACCTGTTAAATTATAAGAAAAATGTTATTTTGCATACTAAAGACAAAGGAAAAATGGCCAAGTGTTGTAAAGAGACTAAGTGATGCCTGCATTAAGGTTGATGCTCGCACTAAGGATGATGCTGGTATGGCATGGCGTAGATGATGATGTGGCATGAATTTGAAATCATTGTTGCATTATGACATCATTATGGAGAAATACGACAAATTAGTGAAAATCAGGGAATTGGTTAAGTATGGGAAAATTTGCCCAAGTATCTTTAAGAGGACTTTAGCCACAAATTATGTGTTGAAGAAAATGCCCACACAACATGGGGATATTGTAAGCTGATGTTTTGTCAACTCAACCATGGTATCAGTTTGTCCAAAGAGACCCTGAAGAAGAATTTATGGACTTGTCAAAACTGTGGTTTAGGGAAATTAGAACAAGCCTAGGAGAAAATAAAAAATTGTCGAAGTATAGAATTATTGGTAAAATCTACCTAAATGGCCTTAGGAAAATGCCCGCCATAACTCATAGGATGATGATAAAAATATTCTGAGAGTCTGGATCTGTAGAGTACTATATGGTGCATCCAACCATATCATTAGCCTGACCAAAACGTCTTTTGGTAAGAAGATATCAGTCTTCCAAATTTTCACTGCTCTAGATAAATGCCCACCGAAGAGAGAGAAAGAAGCTCCAGAAGATTAAAGTGGTCTTGCTGGATTCACCTTGTTGGACTCTACCCATTGGGTATCTCACTTTCCAAATTTGAAGGAAAAATTAAATCACCTTGGTGACCTAGGTTTTGAAGAGAAGTGGTTAAGTGTTAGAGAAAGAGTTTGAGAGACAATTTGGAAATGCTCACAAGGGGGTGTTCCTTTAATGATAATATTCATCAGATGATATGGTCCTGTTCATTGTTGAAATGGCTATCTAGCCATGATTTTTTTTTCTTATGGTGATCAGATAAGGAAAATATCAACTTGCAAAAATAGAAGAAAAATGTTATTTTGCATATTAAAGACAAAGAAAAAATGGCCAAGTGTTATAAAGGGGCTAAGTGATTCCCACATTAAGGTTGATGCCCACATTAAGGATGATGCCCACATGGCATGGCATGGCATAGATGATGATGTGGCATGAATTTGAAATCATTGTTGCATTATGACACTGTTCTGGAGAAATACGACAAATTAGTGAAAAATAGGAAATTGACTATGTATGGGAATATTGGTCCAAGTAGCCTTAAGAGGATTCCTGCCAAAAATTGCGTGTTGAAGAAAATTCCCGCACCACATGGGGATATTGTAGGATTTTGTTTTTTCTACTCAACCATGGTATTAGTTTGTCCAAAGAGACCCCAAAAATAATTTATCGACCTACCAAAAAATGTGGTTTAGGGAAATTAGACCAAGCCTAGGAGAAGATAAAAAATTGTCCAAGTATGGAATTATTAGTAAAATATGCATAACTGACCTTAGGGAAATGCCCGCCACAGCTCATAGGATGATGATAAAAATATTCTGAGAGTGTGTATCTCTAGAGTGTTGTATGGTGCATCCAACCATATCATTAGCCTGACCAAAACGTCTTTCAGTAAGAAGATATCAGTATGCCAAAAGTGCCTCTTAGCCATATTTGCACTACTCCAGATAAATGCCAGCCGAGGAGAGAGAAAGAAGCTCCAGAAGATTAAAGTGGTCTTGCTGGATTCATCTTGTTGGGATCTACCCATCGGGTATCTCACTTTCCAAATTTGAAGGAAAAATGAAATCACCTTGGTGACCTAGGGTTTGAAGAGAACTGGTTAAGTGTTAGAAAAAGAGTTTGAGAGACCATTTGGAAATGCTCGCAAGGGGGTGTTCCTTTAATGATAATATTCATCAGATGATATGGTCCTGTTCATTGTTGAAATGGATATATAGCCATGCTTTTTTTCTTATGGTGATCAGATGAGGAAAATATCAACCTACCAAAATAGAAGAAAATTGTTATTTTGCATACTAAAGACAAAGAAAAACTGGTCAAGTGTTGTAAAGGGGCTAAGTGATTCCTGCATTAAGGTTGATTCCCACACTAAGGATGATGCCCACATGGCATGGAATTACATAGATGATTATGTGGAATGAATTTGAAATCATTGTTGCATTATGACATCGTTTTGGAGAAATACGACCAATTAGTGAAAATTAGGAAATTGACTAGGTATGGGAATATTGGTCCAAGTAGCTTTAAGAGTATGCCCGCCAGAAATTGTGTGTTGAATAAAATTCCCGCACCACATGGGGATATTGTAGGTTGTTGTTTTTTATACTCAACCATGGTCTTAGTTTGTCCAAAGAGACCATGAAAAATAATTTATGGACCTGCCAAAAATGTGGTTTAGGTAAATTAGACCAAGCCTAGGAGAAGATAAAAAATTGTCCAAGTATGGAATTATTGGTAAAATATGCATAACTGGCCTTATGGAAATGCCCGCCAAAACTCATGGGATGATGATCAAAATATTCTGAGAATGTGGATCTCTAGAGAGTTGTATGGTGCACCCAACCATTTATAGAAGGCTATAATAAGAGGTTTTTCAGATAGTTTGAAGACAATATAGAAGCATCTTCACAATAACCCACATGCTAGGAAATGTATATTATCATTTCAAACTTACAAATTTCATATATAATGAAAAATTTATTCGAAAAGAAAAACCAATTATAACAGAACAATAATATGCCAGACATAATTGAATGCAAAAAATACATAATTCATATGTATTAAATAGTAGAATTTACCATATATATTACACATAACAATATAATTTTTTTTAATGAAATGTAAAATGTTTACAACTCCAAATGTGGTACACCAGTCCTCATCCCTAATCCATAAAATTTCAAATTTTATCCAAGATTACTCCAATGGACCCCGAGGTAACAGCAGAGGACTCCTATTAGTGCAACATGTATTTACTTTTCCCATAGTTATCAACTAGATTCCATTGATCAGTAGTTGGAAAATATATATTGATCATCTCCTTTGTCATTATGCTAAGCTCCACTTTTTCAACATAAGAGAACTCTGGAAATTTTGTACATATGGCTTTGAAGTCAAACA
>LPNX010024592.1:156037-179998 GCA_001517045.1 Pseudotsuga menziesii | reverse complement strand
AAAAACCGCCCCTAAAAGTTGAATTTTTGGGATTTTTGAGGGGGGTTTTTAAGAACTGCCCCCAAAGACCAAAAAAAAATTTTAGGGGGGGTTTGTAAAGTCACTGCCAAAAGGGTATTTTGTTGTAGTGTAACTAAGTATAATATACACTAGTGTCAAGATTCTTACACTTTTGTTGATGCAAAGTGTGAATTACACTTTGTCCTCTTCATGATTTGGTTAAAATGTGAATGGAATATCATTGCAACTATCATGGAATATACGTGGGGTATTTCTACACAATAGAACAAGGTGGAAAATATAGTAGAAGAATACTAATATATCTTCACCTTGCTTGGAAGGGTGCCTCTACACTACTAGGTTAAGAATTTGATTGAATTGATACCTGGTGTTCCTTTACCTAATGGTCCAATATACAAATTCTCTCTTTAGGTCAAGTATTCAAGGTCTCATCCAAAAGGGAGAACTTAACCAAGCTCCTCTCCTTGTCAGAACCTAGTTATTTTTGCATAGAATAAGGATAGGACAATGGTGTATGCACTAGTGTATATACATCATGTATATACCAATATATACACTAATGTATATACCGACATATGCATGGTGAATATACCGATATACATGGTATATATTAAATGTAGCTTAAGTGGTTGGGATACCATCTTTATCCACCCCAATTCAATTCCTTGATTTCAAAATCCTGTCAACATCATGGATAATACGAATTTGCATCATGCCAACCATTATGCCTGGAATCCGAATTTTGAACATCATGCTCCCAGGAGCCTTCCATTTTGAAGCCTGTGGATACTTATGCAAGCTTGTTATCACTTTGAAACCTTGATGCTTTTAAATATGATGATCAACAATTATGTCACATCCTTTTCCAAACAGAGTGATCACTCCCACCTTTTTAAGAGTATCCTTATATCCATGCATAGTTTTTTTCCATATAACTCCTTATCCATAAATGGAATTTCATGTTCTCTTAGTGGAGAAGATATCCAAATGGAATCAGACAAGAAATTTCTAGTTGGACATTCATATCCTCTATATGTTGTTAACCATTTTCCTTCTAATAGACTGTGCATAAAAGAATCTAGCAACTTCCACTTTCTTTCAAATATTGTAGTTAAGCATGTTGTAGTTATGTTACAAGAAATTATTTGTTCGAGATATAAAAAGATTTAAATTTTCTCACTTCTATTTTAAGCCATTGGAATTCATTTACTTTCGATGATAAAGGTTTGTAAGTGGTTTAGTCAATAGTTAGAATTCTAAGTTTGATGTTATTGCTTCCTCTTGGGTATTTTGGTGGATTTGATGTAAAAGGAGTTGGCCAAAGAGATTAGGTTTCTTAATGTGTTCGGGTTCTATGGGTAAAGAAAACCTTTTTGGGACAATTTGGCAGACTTAGGTTTACTGTGTGGGGAAGATGTGATTATGGGAGGGGATTTGAACATAACTCTTAATTATAGAGAATTATGGAAGGGGGTTGCTATAAGGGATCCTATTGAACACTAGTTTTATCACCTATTTGAAACTTTTCACCTAGTAGATGTGGAACCTCTCAATGTTGTCCCCAATTAAGGAAATAGTATTCCTAAAATATTAGATATCTTATTGATGGAAGAATCCTTTTATAATGAGAATTTGAAAATTAAATATGTGGTTGGAATACAGATAGTTTCATCTACTAATCCTACTCCATTTTGATAAAATGGATAAGAAGCCCCAAATCCCTCTAAAATTTAATCTTGGAAGAAGAGTTTAGGGACTTTGGATTAAAAATTGACACCTTCGAGATTCAGGACTCTCCCATGAAACTATTTTTAAATAAAACCAAATTAATTGAATGTGTAATGAAGGAATGAGGTTTTGCTTACAGTCCTAAATGTAAAAAATAACTGAAGGAGGTGTAGGAAGTTATCAATGCTCCTTCTAAAAATAATAAAAATGAAATATTTTCATAAGAAGAATCCCAAACCCTCAAATATTGGGTTAAAAAATGATATGTTGGTTAGTTAGGAGACTATTTGGAGGATTAAAAGAAGAGTGATTGGATAAAGGATGGAAATAATAATACAAACTTATTTCACAAATTTGCAGCTATAGAATACATATTAACACTATATGGGGCATCCTTTATCCAAATGGGTCCAAAAATAACTCTAGAGATATTGTAGAGATGGGTGGGCTACATTTTAAATCACTCTTTCAAGATTCGAAAGATGTTAACATGGTAGAAATGATGAAAATCATAAGCTTGTTTCTTAATATTATAGATTAAGGATTCAATAAGGTTTGGAGGCTAAGATTACAAGTTAAGCGATAATGTCATATTTTTTTTAAAAGATGGAAATCCTAAGACTCGTGATCTATCAATAAAATTTCATTTAGACTTGTTTCATTTGTTAGATCATGATTTGAATAAGTGGTTAAAGAATCAAGAACCCTAGGAAAAAATTCTGGGCCATTCAATGCTAAATTTGTACCCTCATTCCTAAGGAACAAGATACAAATACCTTTGATTATTTGAAGCTATCCTTTAATAATTTATAAGTTGATATAAAAAAATTTCTAATAGGTTCAAGGGAATTCTGTCAGGTTTTGTCTCATATATCCTCTTCAATTATCAAACACTTGATGTAGTGGGCATTGCTTAGTAAGGATTGTATTTATCTAATACATGAAAGTTACCTTTGCGCATCAATAGTAATCCATAAGTGAAAAAAATAATTCTTAACAAGAGTTCATCCTAGATAACCTAAGAAAGTGAATAATGTGGCAGCGAGGGTGCCAAAAAGGAAAGGAATCCCATAGCCACCATCCAAACTAAACATCATCCTCAACAACCAACACCAATACCCCTATTTTTATCATAAAAGAAAATTTTAACCTAGAGTAAGCTTAAAATATCAATAACCTAAAATGTGCCTTGGAAATCCATGAATGGGAGATGAATATATAACATCTTTCATGGATACTACAACTAAGTAACCACTGAAATGGTGTATACCATTGAAAACATTTCTCTCCAATTTCTTGTTGCGATCCTCTAGCCCACATTGAGAGAAATAATGGAGACCACTGGTTCAATATGTTATAAATTGAGTTACCAAAACCAATTAAATCCTAAATCAATCAATTAAAATCTATGAGACTTATCCATAGAAGGAAGTATGAAACAAGGAGAGACACAATCAAGTTATATGTTTCCTTTGCCAATATTTATTAAAAAAGTTTCTCTCCAATTTATTTTTGTGATCCTCTAGCCCACATTGAGAGAAATAAAAGAGACCAAAACCAATTAAACCCTAAATCAATCAATTAAAATCTATTAGGCTTATCCATAAAAGGAAGTATGAAACAAGGAGAGACACAATCAAGTTATGTGTTTTCTTTATCAATATTTATAATCCAAAGGTTAAGTACAAAAAAAGAAGTGAGAGTTATTTGGATTCATATTTAACACTTAAGCAAACATAAAGAAGTGAGTTAATAGGTAAATAAATTTGAGTTTTATGTTGACGTAAATTCTCCTTGGTGAGGGTGATGTTATTTTGTAGCACACTAAAATATGGTTTTACATGGAAGAAGATGCTAATTTTATTTTACAACACGAAATTATTAGAAATAAGGAAGGAGTTATAAAGAATCAAAGATGGGGTTTTTATGGTTGTTCTGGTTGGTAGTGTCTACACCTGTGATGGGGTGAAGGAGGGAGTGGATATCCCTTCTACAGAGAAATGGTTAGTGTGAGGCAAGTGTTTTAGGTGGAAATAATATGTATTCAACTAAGACGCCCATGGAAAAGGGAGGCATAGGGAATCCTCATTTGAAGTGGGCAAATAAAGATGGAGCTCCTGAAAACTCTATGATGTTGGAAGATCCTTAATGGAATAGGAAATGCATCCTAGAAGAAGCTAATATTACTAGGTATGAGGTTATTTCTCCAATAATGGATATCATAATTAAAAGTTGAAGGTGACAATTTTAATATTCATTTGTTTACTTTACCCAAAAGTGTGAGTTAACCATTGAAACATGTTGATGCTATTTGAAATATATATTGTGTTCAAAAGTATTTTTTTACATCTAGAAGTAGTCCTCGAGGTCCCAAAGGGATGAAAAACAATGTTGAAAATGTTGCATAATGGTTCCATTTTGAATCTCATTTAGGTGTTTATGAGTCCCATACACTTGTAATACACACACACACACACTAGTGTATATACCAATATATATACATGTGTAGACACTAGTGTATAGACAAATATATATATTGGTATAGGCAATAGTGTATATACTGATATAATATACACCAGTGTATATATTGGTACAATATACACCAATGTATATATTTGTATATGCACTACTGTATATATCAGTATATACACAAATGTATATACTAGTATATACATGAGTATATATACATAGTTTAAAATACTTTATAGGTTCAAGCACTCTTTTGTATATGCACACGCATATATATGAAAGCACTTCCAAATGTGTGCTTTCATATATGAGTGTGCATATACAAAAGAGTTCTTCTGTATAGGCACACACATGTATGAAAGAGTGTTTATGTATTTATGGAAGGCACTTCCATATATGTGCACGCATATACGGAAGAACACTTTTGTATCTGCACGCACATATATGGAATCACTCTTCTGTATATGCATGCGCATATACAGAAGTACTTCCGTATATGCGCGCACATATATGGAAGCACTTCGTATGTGCATATGCATATACGGAAGTGCTTTCGTATATGCAGAAGCATATAGGGAAGGCACTTATGTATATACACTTTCATATATGCACGTTCATATACGGAAGTGCCTTTCATATATGCTATATGTATGTGCATATATAGAAGTGGCTTCCATAAATACAGAATCACTCTTTCATATATGCACACAGATATACAGAAGCATCTTTTGTATATGTGCATGTATATATGGAAGCGCCTTCTGTATATGCGCGTGCATATATCGAATCTCCTTTTGTATATGAGCATATATATGAAATATCCCTCCATACATACTGAAGCACATATATATGGAAGCAATTTTATATCTACGTGTGCATATATGGAATCACTATTTCGTATATGTGCACACATATTTGGAAGCACCCTTCCATATATGCACGTGCATATACAGAAGCTCCTTCCATTTACAAAAGCACTCTTGCATATATATGTGTGCATATAAAGAAGAGTCCTTTTGTATATACATGCACATATATGAAAGAGTTCTTCCGTATATGTGTGTGCATATACAAAAGAGTGCTTCCATACATGTGCACACATATACATATGCACTTCCATATATGCGCACGCATATACAAAATATTGATTCCATATGTATGGAAGGAACTTTCATTTATGCACACGATTATACATAAGAGTGCTTTTATGTATACGTAAGCGCTTTCTGTATATGCGTATGCATATACAAAAGCACTTTCCCTATATGCGCGCACATATATGGAAGCACCTTCCCTATATGTGTGCCTTCTGTATATGAGAAAATATACAGAAGAAAATTCCATACATACGAAAACGCATATATATGGAAGTGCTTCCATATATGTATGTGCATATATATAACAATGCTCTTCTATATATGTGAGTGTATATATAGAAGCACCTTCCATATATGGAAGCAATCTTCTATATATGTGTGCACATATATGAAAGAACCTTCCATATACGGAAGCACTCGTCCATATATGTCTGCGCATATATGAAAGAGCGCTTCCATATATTCATGTGCATATATGGAAGTATATGTGTGCATGGTGTAAAATAAATTTGAAGTTTTTGAACCATTTTCACCTTAAATTCTCTTTCAATTAGCTGCTTTGCACATGCATATGACCACCTCTACTTCTCAATCGGGACAAAAATGTAGGGATATTTATCTGAAGCCTATGAGAAAATAATCATTTACATATGAAATTGTTAGATGGAGAAGAATTAATTCAAGTGTTCTTTATCAAATTTATGTGTTACTGGTCATTCATTTTGCTTCTTGTTTATTGTCCATGACTAATTTGACATGTTTCTATCTACATACAGTTAGTAAGTTAGATGGGTTAAATTGTGTGAATTGAAAATCTAAGATGCAAACATTAATCAAAGGTTACAATATTATTCAATTGTAACTGGTGATGATGTCAAACCAACTAATCCTCTAGTTGCAATCACAAAGTGGGAGAAGAGAGAAACTAAAGTTAAAGTTCTCTTATGAATGTATGTGAAAGATAACATCATCAGTCACATTAGAGAATGTGAGCCATCTACTGAAACATGGGTCATGCCAAATAACTTGTATGAAATGGCTGATTGAAATAGAATTTTGTAAAAGTAGTATTCTTTTAGTTAAGATGGAACAAAAGGAAAACAATAGTTCTTACTTATATCCAACAAAACAATTGAGAGACAAACTTGGTGACATAGGAGAAAAAATATCAAATAATGTTATAATAATCATTACTTTAAATGGGATGTTGTTAGAATACTAAGTGTTTATCACTAGTCTTGAAACTATGGAATATGCACATCATTTGATGGTCAATCAGTAAAATATAGAAATATGTGTGGAGAAAGAACGCCTAACGAACATGAATAGTGTTTTAAAAATGACCCTCGAAGAAAGAACGCCTAATGACGTAATTATTATTATAAAATATTGGACTTTTTAAAGGTATTTGTTATTATTTCTTTAAATCTTATTTGTTTTTATAATAGTGAGATGAATATGTATGTTTGCTTAAGAGGTGTTATGTGCATGTAATAATAATTAGTAAAATTTCACAAGTATTTCTTATTTATCTACACATTATTTTGTTTTTATAATTGTGAGATGAATTTGTATATTTGTTGTGCTATGTGGATGTAATAATAACAAATAAATTTTTACTTATGCTGATTTTATTTTGGATTATTTTATATAAAATAGATATTGTGGTAAGTAATATATGATAATAAACAATAAAATATCTAATACTTTATATTTTGAAATAGTTTTTTCACAATTTCTATATATAAAATAGTTAATAAAAAAACTACATATTATATTAAAAATATATACGATGAAACATGTAAAACATATGTCTGCTGTTGGTCGTAATCAATGGAGATAACCAACAAGTATTTTTTTTTTTAAATCGATGTCAACTTGCAGATGGATAAATGTATGACTAATCATATATCTGTCACAACCCCCAATTGTTATCATCGTCCTATTGCCAATAGTGACTACATGAATTCCTGGAACATGTCTTCAATTTATGGATGGATTAAATACAACTGTTAAATTGGTCAATGTATTGAATGGTGGGGTGGGGGGAGCCATCTCTAGAACCTCAATTTCCATTTCCAAATATGTTGCAACATTTGATCCTTAGGTGTCAACAAGTGAACGTTTGAATGTTGAGTTGAAGACATGCTACCTTGTTCTCCAGAAGAAACATAGCATAGTTTTGTTGCAATGTCTCAAAATGGTCACGGGGCCTAGGGTACGCAGGGAACTGGAAAACCCCATCAAGAATGACATATAATGTACTGCATGGAATCACCGACCAAGGGTGATGTCCGTAAATGTATTCTTTTCAACCAAGAACATAATGAAAAATGACAAGCAAACAAACATTCAATTAGAGTTTCCAAACAAATATACATTTAAAGGTTTACATTCATTCATCTAGATGATTCAAACCAAATTAACCTAGAATCAATTATCTTTTAAGAGGCCACTTGATGTACACATCCATTAATTCAAATTGTTTTACCTATTAATTTTCCATAATTAATGGGTTGTATTGGTTTTAAACACAAATATTGACCTAAAATATAAAGTAAAAGAGTACATATATGAAAATAGCATCGCCATCTACTAGAATACTTGGTTAGAGTGTGTGTATGTTAACAATCCCTATTTCTAGCGTCAAATTAACATAACTGTAGGTGAGGTGAAAGCACACATGGATGGTTTGTGAAAACCACAAATTTCCATCGCCTATGACTATTAACACTCACATGCAATCAAGGACCATTACATATAGAACATTCTTATTACAAATTTTATTAGAACAAAAAATTAGATCTCATGATGCATGATTTGATGACTTGTTAAAGTTGAATAAGGAACTTTCTTTATTAAAAAAATGCGTGCGTGGGGGATTGTACTAAATTGTGGGTTTTATACACCGCAAAGTTTGCATCCAATGACTTATCTCTAATTATATATGATCGATTCACAAAGTGTTGCAATATTTAGGTGGGGATAAATGATCAATGAGTTGGGACCTTATGCACTTATCCAACATTTATATAAAATCTCGATATTTAAAAGTTCCCAATCATGTATTTCTTAATTGGGATGATATTTACTTATTTAAAATATTCATAATAATTGAGTGTTATCTTCGGCCAATGCCATGGAGGTTCTCGCCCCCACATCCAATGCCAAGTGAATATAGCACCCTCTGAGGGGACATTCATTCCTAGATAGCCATATAGTTCTCTGCGCAACTCAACTCCTCTCTTCTCATTGTACATTGTTTATATAGTTGCATCATACTTCTACCCACTGATTAGTGTGAGGTGGTTGAATCATCTTGAAATGTGATTAGTCACCTACACAATTCATTGATGAATGACAAAACATCTCATTGATTCCTTTTTCTTTAAAATATTTGAATAGATGTCAACTTTATTGGCACTTTCATTTAAAGGGGAATGGGCATAATTGTTAAAATGGAAACATATTTCTAAAACTCCCAACAATTCTAGGGCCCCATGAAATTGAATGTTGTGGATTACATAACCTCTTTGAGGAAAAAGAATGGATGAAGGAAAATCATTTGCACATGTAGAGCATTTGAGTGTCGACTTGAACATCCACATGTACTAGCAAATCTCAAAATTGGGTGGTCCATATATATACCAAAGTACCCATGTGATTATTCCATCCCAAAAAACACTATGCATACATTATTAAGAGTCCATGAGACAACAAACAAGGTTTCCTTAGTCCTGAACATTTAAAAAAAAACATCATGACATTGGGTGGAAGATCATTATGAGGTTGGACCCCAATCTATATCAATAATAATTCACAAAATGTATTACTAATCTATTTCCACTTCATCACATCTACTTTTTCTTCCCATTTTTTCACTTTTGACGTTTTTAACCTTCTAGGAAAACTGCTAGTACACTCTTGATCGAGGTACACTAGTGTTCTTTCACCATAGTGGTCACATGTGAAGTCTTACATTCAATTGTCATCCTTCAAAGATAAAACATATAGTTTTCCATTCATATAGTTGTAAATTATTAAAGCCACAAGATTATCAAGTTGGATTGAACCTCATTGTGAAAATAAAGAATGAATGAGGAAGAATTTCAGTACAAGAATTGTCAAACAATAATGGTGAAATTATTGAGACAAGAGGAAAAAAATTGACAACATAAAAATGTTTGAATAATCATTCATGTGTATGTAATACATTGATTATACAATAAAGAGAATTTGAATACTCTAAGAGTGATTCGAATTCCATGGTTTGGACTGACTCCAGAGATATCTAATTGTGGGAAAATCACCACTAGAGGCTCACTAGAGTAACTCCAGGCAACTGAAATATCTCACAATCAGTTAACTGACCAAGGTAGGTGAGAAGAGGTGCCCAATATCCTTAAATTATGCAAGAGGTGGTGCTAGACTAGCTGAATATGAATTGCTTGTGGCCCATCAGAGCATAAATACACACAAACTAGGGTGAAATGATGGTAGGACTCCTAGGACTCAATGTGGGTTCCTAAAATATAGGGATTGGCCTTTGGATATCCTAAAATAAATAAAACTAGCACATCAAGTGGTAGGTGGTCCCTAGATAACTTCTCCATGACATTGGTGAAGTGGAAACATACTCCTAAGCTATGAAACTAACATTTAGACTATGGTGGACAAGGGAGGATTACAACTATCCTAACACCCCCAAGTAAAAATCATTGTGACAAATTTATGTAGTCTTCACCTATGTGGAGAGGTAATGTAGTGTGATGGTCCTTGTGTGCATTAGTTCCCTGATACAATGCATGTGAACTTCTCCATCTTCCAATTTGATGTCATATAGGAGAATAAATGTTACTTCTTTTGCAACCAAACTTGCATCTTTCCAACTTCTGTGACAATATGGAAGAGTTCAACTTAGAATTCCATGCTCTGGGGTTTTTCTTGAGCCCTTACAATGGTTTCCTCATATTTCATGCCAATAAAGAATCATCAATGTACCCCTTTGGTTGTTCCATGTAGATTTGCTCTTCCAATTTACCATGTAGAAAGGTACTTTTGTTTATTCTTTGTAGACGAAGAGAGACATGATCCAATGCCTTATTATTATTTAGTGACTCGTATTCCTTACCCATGGATTCCTTCCTTGGTGAATCATGGAAAGCCACTTTGTAGAACTGCTGAGCATACCTCACCATCATGTAGAATCTATCTCATATTTTATAGAAAATGTTTGGGAGAAGTGGATTTGTATGACATAACATAAGTCTCTCATCTTGAAACTGAGATCCGGTTCTCCTTTTTTCAGATGAATCTCCAACCATGTTCTCGACAACCCCAATGACTTTTTGAGCCCATTTAGTCCTAGGATTGGGAGTAGGGGCTGGATTTGGATCTAGATTTGTTTGAAATTCATCCTCAATACTAAGATATGGTCCAACAACTTGGTCCTCAACTTTGAATTCTAAATCATCACAAGAAACATCACCATATGCAAATGGTTTAGGTAGAATGAATTTACCTTCCCTTTTAACTGGTTGTAGATATTGAACTAGATTTGAGTATGGAAGAAAATGTGAGAACTCATATGCCTTGGAGGCATGGTTTGCAACACCTTTCTTTATCAACTTTCCAGTAGATATATCTGGTATCTCCACTAAGTCAGGTTCAAATAAAACTCGCTTTGGTGAGCCTGTATGAGTCATTTGATATACATACAACATATTTGTTGCTAAAGTGGGAACATATAGGACATTTTTTAACACCATGTTCTAATTTAATTGTACCATTCCCTTCAGCTTGGATATGAGTATGATCTCTTAAGTGAATACTTGGACCATTGTTTATATTTAATGAAGATAATGATTCTTTGTAGGAAACCATGTGGTTGGAGGCTCCTGAATTAATGAGGAAGGCTTGAGATTTTTAAAATACAGCCTTCAGTGCATGGCATCTATCATGATCTTTAGTATTGCCTCCAAAATCAGAATTCCTTGCATCTTCAAGGAGGGGAAATATTATGTTGTTCAAGAATTCTTGACATATGATCTATGGTTTTCTTCATACAACCTTTCTCTGAATGGTTTCATTTCTTATAGTAGGAACACTTGACCTTTTCAAACCTCTTATGTTTTTCCTTCTTAGAACCACGGGCTCCATCTGAAGGATCAAACTCCTCCTTTTATTCAATATCAATGTTATTCTAGTCCTTCCCCTTCTATCTCCCTTGATCTTATGCATTGTTGGTCTCCCCATCCAAGAGAGATTGATTCTTAGAGGATTTGAGGGATCCCATATGGATCAACTTGTCTTATTCTTGAATTAGGGATTCAATGAATGCATCAAGTGAGGGAATTCGTTATTTTTGGGTTGTTAGTATCTTGGAGTGGAAGGTGAAAACAAATACTATAAATTTTGGGCCAATATTTCTCAGAGTGGAGAAAACCAATTGCTCATCCTTCTTGTCAATTCCACATTGCTTGCACTACATGACCTTGAACTTGGATAAGAATTGCTGGATATTTCAAAATTGCTGGGTTGAAGAGAAAATAGTTCATTATCCAAAATGTGGCCTCTCATCTCATCCTTCTTTCCAAACAGTGATTCAATATTTAATCATAATTCCATTGGTGTTTTTAATCCATCAACGTGGAATAGTAACTCCCTGGGGATATGAATGCACATGAAACCAAAGGCTTCATCCAAATTGTTTAGGTACTTCGATTTCTCTAAAGGTTGTTGGGGTTAGACCTCCTTTACCATTGTGATCCTATATATACCTTTGTTTCACAAAAAAATATGTATTTTTCCCCTCCAATCTAGATAATTGAAGGGTGTGAGGATCCTTGGTGACAAGGCTGTTGAATTCTCCATTTTGTAGCTTCTGGACTAGCATAATTCTTCCGAATTCTTCAATTTACCTACATATAATTTTAAATTCGAAAGAAAACTAATTCAATAACTCTCTTCTTCAATATGTGCACATTATCAGGGTGCTTCACACCTAGAAAGACTTATCTGGATAAATCCAGAGGGAGCAAGGCAAAGATACTAAGAATTATGTGGAACTCGGTTGATTTTGGTGCATCAATTGAAGTTTCCGAGGATTGAAAATGGCTTGAGAACCTGCTCTTATACCATGTAAAATGATCAAATCTATAGGATTATCAGGATGGATTGAACCTTACTGTGAAAAGAAAGAATGAATGAGGAAGAACTTCGGTGCAAGAATGGTTAAACAGTAATGGTGAAATTACCTAAACAAGAGGAAAAAATTTGATAGCATAACAATATATGAATAATCATTCACCTATATTTCATACATTGATGATACACTAAATATATTTCAAATCCTCTAGGAGTGATTTTGATTCCATGACTTGGACTGACTCCAGATATCTCTAACTATGGAAAAATCACCTCTCGAGGCTCACTATTGTAACTCTGTACAACTGAAACACCTCACAATCAGTTAACTAACCAAGGTAGGTGAGAAAAGGAAACCAATATCCTTAAATAATGAAAAGGTGGAACTAGACTAACTAAATATGAACGACTATGGCCCATTGGAGGATAACTCCACATAGACTAGGGTGAACTGATGGTGGGACACCCATGACTCAGTGTGGGTTCCTAAAATATATGGATTGACCTTTGAAGCTCCTAAACTAAAATAGACTAGTGCATCAAGTGGTAGGTGGGCCCCAGATAAATTCTCCACGGAAATAATGAAGTGGAAACATACTTCTAAGGTAGGAACCGACATTTAGACTACGGTGGATAAGGGAGGATTACAATAATCCGAACAATAGTTGTTTAAAAGGATGTTGGCAGTATTAATATAAACTGAAAAATGCACAAGAAGATTCACATAAATGTGAGATGAATCTTCTCACTCACACACACTTCATATTTTTACTTGGAAACAAGATGAATTTATAGGCAAAGTGATGCAGGACTATCCCTGGTGCAGTGGGATACCCTGCATGTCTCCGTTACTTTCAATAAAATAGTTGTTGGTTTTTCGGTATTTTCATAGATTATGGTTGCTACTAAAGGATACTACAACAAAATCTACTATAAAAGTGTTTAGATAAATATTTCATATTATAATTACATTTATTTATTCTATGGTTGTTAGTCTTAGCAGTCACTTGTGTTAACCAATATGTGGGCCATTCAAGATAAAAGAAAATAGGGACACAACAATTACAATATATAGACTCACACTGCATTGGAGGAGATTGACATGTAGTGTTGGAAGGAAATTATAATCACAATTGGAACAATAGGAAGAAACTAGAACGATTTATTGCCAAGAAGCTTAATCGTTTCATCTCTTCACCTTCCCACCTTGAGATATTAAATTTCCTTCTCATGAAGGAAGGAGGGTTTTTGACCTCGCATTAGTTTGGAAGCATGCATTCTATCCTATGCATAAAATTCTAAGATGTTTTCTATCTCTATAGTGGAAGAGAGGCACATTCCATAATGGGTATGGAGATCTAGGCTTAGTCCCGTGTTTTGTGTGTTGAGTGAGCCATGTAGGTTCTAATGTTTTGACATTATGTAGGGGGCAAACAGAAGCTAAAGTGTGGATCTGTGTACGTAGAAGATATATTTAAATATTGTCATGGACAACAATAGAGCTTTATTTGATTTCGTGTTGTTAATTTTATGAGTTGAGTTATTTATGGTGATTCATTTTATTTATTTGACAAATGATGTGATTGGAGTTGTGCGTGTGTGGTACATTCATGAATGTTACAACTCCTTTGTGCTACAAATCCTTTGTGGATTGCAACTTCGTTGAATGTTGTAACTGCTCGGTGACTATGCGGAGAGACTTCCATTGTGGGACTTTGAGAGCATCCATGTGTTGGATCAAGTGGTATCAAAGACCTACAGATAAAGAGATATTTTTTTTAGTATTAGAGTGGTTCTAACATAAGAGTGAATCTAAGTAGATTCATTTCCTTCAGGAGAGTTGGAATATGATAGGAAGAAAAAATGCATATGACTTCAGGTTGGTCTCCTGGGTAGAGTCATATGAACAAGTGGTTAAAGCATTCCTTTGGAAGTCATATTGTGTAGATGTTGTAAGAGGAAATACAATTTCAGTATTGAACAATACTGGGTTGATATTGTAGGAATGCATTGTGGATGAATCTACAAGTGGGTGTTGTAGATATGCTACTATGGACTTGTAGTGAATGATCATACATAGATATTTGTGGAATCTTGTAGAGTGATCGGAAAATGCATGATGTGTGGAAATTTATAGTATGAAAATCAGAGAGATTCCTATGGGAAGAGAATAAACCATAAAGAAAAATGAAGGTTCAGTGATAGTGGAAGATGTTGTGAATATTATGCAACAAATGATGAGGATAATGGATTCCATCGAATTGGCTTAGAATAGGGGTAAATTAAAAGTGAAAGTGATACTAAAAAGTGAAGAGGACAATGTGAAATGACACCAAATGAAGACAAAGATGCCAAAGTTTTATGGAAGTGTAGACATAGAGAGATTGATGAAGCGGATTGAAGACATGGTGCATTATTTTGTCCTCCATGAAGTTGAAGGAGCCAAACAAGTGAATATTTACCATGGTAGATTGAGGATCCATGCATATGAATGGTGGTAACAATTGAAGATGGATAGAAAATAGAGAGGCACAGACAAAAACCAGACTTGAAAAAATATGGTCGTCAAGTTAAGATGTAAGTATGTAAATGTGGATTGTATTTTGAAGATGCGTAGAAGGTTAGAGAAGTTAAAGTAGAATGATAAATGTGTAGAGAATTATTTTCAAGAGTTTTGTAGAGTGGCCATGAGAGTTGGTTTGGTACAAGATAGAGAGAAAAGTATTATGTTGTTTGTGGATGGACTGGAACTATCCATAAAGAAGAAGATAAGTGTGGATAATATGTGGTCATTGGAAGATGATTATCATCTACCCTTGAGAATTGAGGAAGGGAAATTGAAGAGAAAACGTAATAAAATACAATAAGAGGAGAAAAAGAATGTGATTCTCTTAATTATGGTTGTAGTGAGTGTTAATTGTACCAGTGATGCGCATGTAGTTAAGGAAACCAATGAAGGAGGTTTGAATGAAATGCATATCATGGTAAGGGAGAGTGTATAGGAAATATGTGCAATAGGAAATTACAATGAGCAGATTGTATTGAAATAGTTTAGGCATCGAACTCAAGAGGTATTGGTATGTGATGTTGTAACAATGGACAATGTTGTTGTAGTAATTGGAGTGGCATATAAGAGTGGTCTTGTAGCAATGGGTTTGTAAGAAGAGGATGTTATAGAAGTAGGAAAGATGCAACAGACTTAAGATTATTGCAACATAATTGTTTTTCTAGTAGAGGAAAATGAAGAGATGCTTGAGAAACAAGAAACACAAGAGTTCTCTAACAGTGCAATGATGGTGCCAAAGTGGAAGGATGGGGAGGAAGTAAGAACCATTATGTTTGTAGTAAACACAAGTGGAGAGAAATGATATGAGGTTATGAAACCCATTGGACAAAAGTTATAGAAATTGGTGGAAGAAAATGTGTTGCAACAAGTGATGGAAGAGATATGAGTGACGCTGGTAAAGGCTATGTAGATGAAAAAGGTGACAGATTTGAGAACAAGTGTGAAGAGTTATTTGTAGTGGAACATAATAGTTGTTCAGATTGCACAAAGGAATAAGGGAACTGGAAAGAAGAGGAGAGGTAAAGATGAAACGTGTGAAGCATGGTAGAGGAGGAAGAAGAAGATAAATAAATATTATTTTTTCTCTTAGTGGTTGTTGATTTATCAATAATCGTGTAAGAAAGATGCTTACAAATTTTCAACTACGAGAGTCTAATGCAGGAAAATACCTGGTGCAATGGGCTATCCTACATGTCTCCTTTACTTTTAGTAAAATAGTCATTGATTTTCAGTATTTTCATAGATTATGGTTGCTTCTACAAACTGTTACCACAAAACCTACTATAAGGAATATTTATTGTAGAAGAATATTTTAGATTATAATTACATTTATTTATTCTATGGTTGTTAGTATTGGTAGTCACTTGTGTTGACCAATAGGTGGCCCCTTCAACATACAAAAAAATAAATACACAACAATTATATGATATGGACTCAAAATTTGTTGGAGGAGATTGGCACGTGGTGTTGGAAGGTAGTTACAAGAACAATTGGAACAATGGGAAGAAAATTGAACGAATCATCACCTAGAAGTTGAACCATTTTATTTCTTCACCTTCCTATATTGAGATATTAAATTTCCTTCCCATGAAGGAGAGAGGGATTTTGGCCTCTTATTGGTTTGGAAGGATGTGTCCTTACCTATGCATAAATAATCTAAGATTTGTTCCATCTTTATAAAGGAAGAGAGGAACTGGCCATAGTGGGCATAGAGGCCTAAAATTAGGATTGCATTTTGTGTGCTCAATGAGCAGTGCAGGTTATCATGTTTTGACATTGTATAGGGGGAAAACATAATCTAAAGTGTGGCTCTGTGTATGGAGAAGATATCTATAAATATTTTCATGGATAACAATAAATAACTATTTGATTACATGCCCTCCGGTTGCAGGTGACAAAAGGGAACACACGGGACTCTAGGATGATGACGTGCCCCAACATGTCATCAGTCCACTCATCACCCCCGCTGGTTGTCCAGATGATGAAAGGTGGTCCATGCACACCAACACCCCCACACGACAGGCGCTTAGATCGATAGCAATCGGGATGGGAAATTTTTTGGGGATAACGCCATCAGCAGGATGGATAACAACAAGCCCGATCTTCCACACAGCTCCAATCCCCTCAACTATTAAGGTTTGGTAGGTCTGATACAGAGTATTAATGGTCAACCATTACACTCCTCGGATTTAGTGCATCATAGCTCGTTCCAGGACCTTCACCCTATAGCTCTTGCACTTCGTCACCCCCACTCTGCTAAGCCCTCTAATCTCCTGCCCTTACTCAACTCCTCTACCACTTTGATTGCTCCTGTTTAGTTTCAGCCTTCGCATTTTGATCAGTTCCTCTCGCTCCTGTTTCAGACCCTCCCATGCTGGAAAAACCATGCCGCCGCGTCGACGAGGACCTCCCAGGGGCGGAAAAGGTCATGGAGGGGATAGAAATCCCTCAGAGCTACCCTTCCATCTGCAAGACAACAATCAAGGATATGAAGCAGAGGTTCTAGAGGCACTGAGAACCCTGGTCGACGATTGGGAGGATGAATTTTTCGGCACTCTCACTGCACCTACCCGCACCTCTCCCCATAGGGGCAATTATTGGATTTTTAAAAATATTCTAACCAGGATTATCTTCCATACTATCAACACCCTGCCAGCTAACCCAACCAATTCCAAACTAGTCCCTTCACCTCCGCCTCCTCCTCCCCCTCCTCCTCAATCCACACCTCCTCCTTTACCATCTCTTGTTTAGGCCATCCTCACCTCTCCACAGCGCTAGTTTGTTCAGAAAAAAGGAAAAGTGGTCAAGAAATTGTCATATCTGCCAGTAAAGCATCCGTCTCCCAACTCGAGAAACACCAAGGACATCGACTCCACCGGCAGCGTGAATGGACTAGAAAAGAAGACAAAGAATTGCAAGGAGTAGGAATTACAATGGGGCACTGAATACTGCTTCCCAATCACCAAGGTCCCGTACAAGTTGTTGTAATGCCAAGTGTTCAAGTTCTCCATGTTTTTAAAGGTTTTTGTATCAGGTTTCCTCTAGCTGTCTAGTCTAGGTTAGCTACGACCTTTAAAGATTTCAGACATTTATTTTTGGTGTTTAAGATCTGTTTTCCCCATAATGGGGAGGATCAATTTTTGCACTCTTGGTCGGCCTCCTTTGGCTCTGTTTTGTGTTCTAGAAACACGCACACATTTATTATTATTTGTACTTCTATATTTCCTTAATAGATTACTTCTAAACTTAAAAAAAAATTATTTGATTACGTATTATTAATTTTATGAGGCGAGTTATTTATGGTTATTCATTTTCTTTACTTGAGAAATGTTGTGATTGGAGTTGTGTGTTTGGTACATTCACGAATGTTGCAACTCCATTGACGTTGCAACTCCTTCGTGATATGGAAATCTATTAAGGATGCAATTGCTTTGTGAGATGCAACTTCATTGAATGTTGTAACTCCTTAGTGACTGTGTAGAGATACTTCTATTGTGGAACTCTAAGAGAAACCGTATGCTACATTAGAAAGCGACAAGCTTAATTGACTCGTAAATAAATGGATTTGATAACAAACCATAAGTTAAGAATAGCTAAGTTCTTACAATGTCAAGCAACCCTCTAGCAATAACTAATTGTGGGTTGGTGCAAAGTAATGCTACCCAATTATGACAAGTTAGTTGCAATGAAAACTTAGAAAAACTAAATCTAATAACCAAAAATAAATGTTAGAGGTACTTGCACAACTTTTTAGAACATCATGCAAAAAGATGAAACTTAGAAAATCAAGTTGCCTTATATTTATGGAAAAATAGTATAACTCTAAGGAAATGGTGTTCTCTTTATATTGTTATGTAACGTTTTTTTCTAAAGCATAATGCATGTGTTTGCGTTAGACCCTGAGTTTGGTANCACATGATTCTTGTGCGGGGCTATTTTTCGTAATATATATATATATATATATATATATATATATATATATATATATAACAGTGCAATTTCATTAACAACAAACACATAGAGCATATGTGGATTCGTAAAAATGGATGTATTTTGTTATTTGCAGGTTGAACAACTCATCCACCACATAGATTGAAAAAGTATATCTTACCAATGTTTTTTGAAATTAAAAATACACATGCATTATTATTTCAAAAATAGCAATTGAGGGCTTAAATTTTTTCAAAAATATGATATCGATTTTTTTAAACTAAACCATAGTAACCATCAAAAACATCAGATAAAAGTATTAAAATTTTAAAATATGACATCCAAATTTTTAAACTAAAACTATAATAATTATCAGTAACATTAAATTTATGTTACATATAACTTCTAAATTTTAAATTCACGATTCAACATGAAAAAGAATTAGGAGCAAACCTCCTTAGTATCTTCCTGAAATAAAAGTGTGATAAAAAGTAACAATAGTAATAAGATAAAGGGTAGAGAAATATAAAGGATTGCAAAACTCATAAAATGCTTGATAAAAAATAATAATAGTAACACTAATAAGATGAGAGGTTGAAGAGGAAGCAGGATTAGAAGAACCAAGGAAAAGAAGATGATTGACGAATATTAGTTATACATCGCACACTAACCCTAAATGGATTGATAGAATTCTACATGTTTTATGATAGTTATTTAGTATTTGTTTTTAGAATATTTGAAGAAAAACACAATTAAAATACTAATTTGCAAATGAATTCTAACCTAGAAAGGTGTTTGCAATGAACGTTACTGAATCCCAAAAACCAATCTTAACCACCACTGGTGTGCATGTTTGTACTATCTGCAATTTTCAAAAAATAGTAGTTGGAGATATAAATAATATGGCCCTTGTGAGGAATTCAAATTAGTATATTTCTGAATTAGGTCATTCAATTAGGTGCCTATAGTAAATCCCACCCTGTTGGCATGAATGCTACAAGGTTTGCAAATAAATCGCCTACAGTCAGATGCATGGTAGAAAATAGTGTTCCAATAGTTGCGATAAATCCAAGGAATAGAAAGAATTTGAGTATTCTGAACATTAGTTGGAAATCCGCGCTAAACTGTCTTCATCCTACGAACACCACCTGCAAAATATTCATGTAAATTTGTAAGAAATGGAAAACACAAATTTATCGTCCCTCTATTGGACTTCACATAAAAATTATGAGTTTATCGATGGACAATTTTTATGATGCAGGAAACAGCTCGAGAAGCAAGCTCTGGCCATGCGATTCAAAACCAATTTAGAGTAGCATTTTGATATGAATTTGTAAGTAACATACTTCAATACCAGCATTACAGCCACAATAACAAGCCATGATAGCCCATATACCTAGAAAAAACCCATTAGTTTTACAAATGCATTCAAAGAAAATTGTTAAAGTCAATGCAAAATAAAAAATAAAAAACTGATTTGTAAAGGAAGTTGGTAGAACTTCTTACACTGATGCTCTTGTTTCCATTTTCTATGTTTAAATGATACATCAAACCGTACTGGCACAAAAAGAATCTAACTGCAAGAAGACCATTTATTAGATCAAGGCTCAAGGGTTTTGGTTGGAAGGATGTTTAATGAAGACAACAAATACATATAAAATATTTATTCACTAACATTTCTAAATCTCTAATTTGATTAACTAAGTAGCGATGGAATATCTCGTTCCATAACAACGTTTGAAATAACTTGATACATCCTATGCAACGGATGTACAGAATCCCAGTATATGAATCTGTCTACATTTGGGAAAGATAAACGAGCAGCCTGACCACACTATAGCCCAACTTCAGCGAGTCTAGTTTCGTAGCAGCCTCTTGTTACCTTCGTAAATCCTGTCACAAAAACAAACAAACAGTTAGCAATAGATCAATATTTTAGTACTTTGATGGATAATTTTAGGTATTTCTGCTTTACCATAATCCATTGGATTTTGAAGAGTCTACACAACAACGTCATAATTGTTTGAATAGACAATTGTAGATCCGGGAAGAGAAGCCTGCAAGTTTGCAAGTGTCAGTTCCAACTTCTGACTAAATTCGTATGATGCAGCATTTATTCTCTTGTTACATGGCCTTCTAGAAAAAGCTAGGCATGTTCTCTTTGAAGGCGAACACCCCAATATAGACAGACTTGCCACCAGAATTTTCCTAGCCCTTGTATTGTATACATCCTATAACAAACTCCTATCAATATTAATATTCCCAACTACAAACATCTATTAATGGCTATAAAATGATTTTACATTGTTCTTACAATGTTATGCACTTCCTTTTCATAGATCTAAACTTCCTTATAATATCTTCAATCCTAACCCTAACCCTAACCCTAACTGTTATAGCTGATTTTACCACACATGGTTGATCACACATTTATGGCCTTCCTTGTCCCCTTGCAGAATATTTGGACCCCATGGACCAATATTATACTTTCATGTTTCCAAGTTCATCCCTAAAAACACCTGTTATTTGTTGTACACAACTTTTAATCCCATTCTCGCATATATACGTGGATATTGACCTCAAAACTGCGTACATCAAGATGTGTGCATACGTCCAAAGATTTTTGGAGTTTTCCTTGATGTGTGTCCAAACCACTTGTCTCTTGGCCTTCCATATGCCTTGAGATCACTCGGATCTGACCCTCTATTACCCCTTTGGAGTGCTATATAAGGAACCTCTTGGATACATTGAGGAAGAGGAATTGAAGAGCAAGAAAAATATCATTCATTACTACCATAGCTTGCTTATACTTGAGTCTGCATCCCTTTGTCCCTTTGGAGCACGTTGTGTTCTTCCCAAGCTTGCCTTTGCTTGTGAGTTTGTTATCAAGAGATGTAGGATTGAGGTGGTGGAGGACTTAGTTTCTTCGGTTCGCAGACGTGCCGACAGAGGTTGTCACTTGTGTAATCTCTGATTTGATTAATAGAAATATCTTTTCTTGTCCATTTAATGTGAAATTGAAGGAATATTGAATCCATGGATATGTTTAATTGTTTATACATTGATGAATATATATGCTAGAGTAGATCTAACATTATATTATATAGCATGCTTTCCTTGTTTACTGTTGTTGAGAGTGAATTGCTAAAGCAAGCGGGATTGGAAAAAGCTCAATGGGGATCTGCTTCAATCGTCCTGAATAAGGTACGACCCATGATCCCTTAGTGTTAGATATTTGGTTTCTCTTGCATATGGGAAAGGATTGATTTCTATGGTTTATCTGTCTATTGTGGTACATCCCAAGCCATAGGAATTTTTTCTTTGTAACAGAATTTGCGACCATACTGGGGAGGTTCCTAGTTGTTTCTCTTCGGGGGTTTTTCAGTTTCAATGTACTTGAATTGCTCTGATTTCTCTATTTCTGTGTCGGGTCTGGGGGCATGTTTTCCTAGTAGTGTCTTGAAGGACTAAAGTTTCTCTCAGCTTGTCTATTTATCTTATTTTTCTCTCTTTTTCTTCCTGTACATGGGTTTAGCTTTCACAGTCACGTATACATGCGGGTTTTCCTAGAATAGTCATTTATGTACATAGGTTTACTGAGAACAGTTGCATATGCCTTGATTTTTTTATTTATTGGGAGGATTAATTATTTCTGGGTGAGTGTTGGTCTTCTATTTTTAGTTGTTTAATACCTCGCTTTCTAGCCTAATACTTGGTAAACCATATAATATATTAGTTTTATTCCTGTTTATTTATGGTTGGAGACCCACGTGAATAAAAACATTGGTGAGTGATATTTTTGGGTATTTTATATTGTTTTGTGTATACATTTGGCTTTTCAAATCTTCATATATATATGTCCAGCAAATTGATGGCTCGTTATTTCTTTTATGCAGGGTTTTTCGGCGCTCCATGGCAGATTCACGATGGCACAATGGCTGCACCGGCAAATATGGGGGTTTCGATCCACACTTTGGGCTTACCCTGAGCTTCCATCGCCTTCCAACATGCCTACACAGACTTTTCAGGTTCTGTTTTTGGATGGTTGTTGAATACGAAGTTGTTGCTTTCTTGTTTTAGTGTTGTATAGATTTGAAAGGGATTCGAGCTACCCTATTTGGCTCAGGTGTGCCGAGTTACCTGTAGAGTTGTTTGAGGATCAATTTCTGTCACATGATTGATTCTAGTCTGTATTTCTAGTATAAAAGGGCTTTTGAAACCCTAAGAACGGGAGGAGAATGTTGAGAAACGATTGTAATGCTCCATTTTGTTAATACAATCAGCGTGTATTCTTTTTAAGGTTTCGATCTAGATCTGGAAGGCGTTGAGGGAGGGCCCCCTTCAGCACCAACATTGGTATTTTGCATTGTGTGTTTTGTAAACAGGTTGATGTCTCTGTNCCTTGGTATTTTGCATTGTGTGTTTTGTAAACAGGTTAATGTCTCTGTTCTTTGATATTGTTATATAGAATACTGATAGTTTCCCTCATATGAATGACTGTAGATTATTAGTTAAATGCAATTGATTTATTCTGTTGAATAACTCAGGAACAGTTTTCATTTGATACCCTTTTTGGTTTCAGCGTGGACTGTGTGTTAATGGCCATGAACATTGTTTAGGGTTATTGTTTTTTATGAATTGTGTGATGGTTCGATTCACGTTTTGCTGTTTGAAAGGTTACAAGTAAACTGAGTTTTCATATTGTTTCTATTTGCCAGCGTATAGTGAGACATCGCTAGACTTCTTTTTATTCACTCTTCCTATAGCAAAATAGCAATAGATTTTCCCTTTTATTGCCAGCAGATAGACTGTAAAAATAGATTAAGGAATGGCGTGAGTTTAATGTTTTCTTTGATTTCCAGTATGCAGCGCAGTCTTGGCAATTTGGTNAGTTTAATGTTTTCTTTGATTTCCAGTATGCAGCGCAGTATTGGCAATTTGGTTGACTCTAGCTGTTGAAAATAGTTAATAACAGCTCATCCTTTTCATTTTTAAAATTGTAGA
>LPNX010024592.1:113947-155859 GCA_001517045.1 Pseudotsuga menziesii | reverse complement strand
CTATCTTGCCTGCACATATAGTGTAGCAGCTCAAAGTTTACGATTGCCCGGTTGATAATTAAATTGAGGTTAATTAAGTAACATTAAAATTGACCAACAGTGAGTTTGGATGATTGTTGAGTCTTCTTAGATGCTTATGGAGTCTGTATCTACCCTCTGTTGCTGACCAGAGACTGTTTTTAAATTTGATTTTTAGAAATGTTCTTGTCATTCATTTTCTACTTTTTGTTTTGAGATTAGTGCATTAGGTCTCTTTTACCTTGGTGCTTTGCTTGGCTGCTATTTGTGAGTGGTTGCAGAGTCTGAGAGTTGTAGAGTCATCTTTTTTGCTTTTATATCTCATTTAATTCAAAAATACAAAAATACTTTGCTTTTTGTATAGGTATGCATTGCTTGCATTTTGCATCAGCATGGTACTTGCATTAGGTTTGCTTGGTGAATCTTAGTCAGATTTTCATATAGGAATGACTGCATATACATTTGAAGGAAATAATTTGCACTCCACGTAGTAGCATACCTTGTTTTTCATTCTACACAGTGCATTTGCATTGATTGTTAGGTGTGCATTTTAATTCTTGTTGCGTTATAACTTTGTTAATTGCACGTCCATTTACTCTTTGAGTAATACAACCAATTAAAATCAACGCATAATAAAATGAATTACACTCTTTTATTTTCTAGGGTGCATCAACAAGATCAGGTTTTAGGGTCTTGGAATAGTTCATTGTAAGTTAATTCTCCAAGACCACTAAACAAAATAATTAGGTGTCTGTCCAGGTGAGAGTGTGAAACCCTTGGTATAATTAGTGTTTCTCAGGATTCTCCTATTACAAGATAGTTAAGCACGAGGCATCGGAGATATAATTAGGGCACCTTACATTGGGATGACCCCTGATTATAATTGATTAGCATCAGAGATATTTCCAGGATTGTATTCGTATCTGGGGGCCTTTGAGGTATTGGCTGGTGCACCCCTGGGGTACCAGTTGTGCTTTCAGGATTTAGGCTTTGTTACGCTGCCCATACGGTCAATCACACCTATGACTATCCACCTGAGCATTGGTTATATTGAGGTGACCTTAGTTGACTTACCTAGGTTCTCGAGGGGGTATTTGCAGAGGTTATTCTATAGGTGTCCTTGCCAGGTAGGGTTCGGACAGCACAGTCGCTATATGCGTTGAAGCTGAGGACCACTATTATTGGTTACGAACCTCCACTTATTGTGTATGGGAGTCTCAAGCCTCTCCTAGGAGAGACATACCTACTTCATTCGGTAGCTCGCATATCCTACCCTTGGTTTGCTTGTTCTTTGGGTTTACATTTTTTAGGTGTATGTTGTGCATGCTAGTTTACCTAGGGTTACATAATTAGATTGAGTATTTTATTTTTATTGAGTCATTGTATATTTGAGTGTGGAACCTCACCGTTCTCGTCGTTTATCAGGACTTTTGCCTTCCACGTTTTCTCCTCTTTTGAGAGAGAGAACTAGATAGTTCGGGTAGACTACTTCTCACTTTGATTCACACACCATGGGAGATCATAAGGATGAGATTCCAGAGATATCCTCTCCACCTATTGAGGGTTGGGAGGATGATCCTACTAGCACATATGATCCACCACATGAACATCCTTCATGATCTAGTTATGATACCTCATTCAGAGGTTGTTGGTATTGGTTTTCGGGCGACGAGACTCACTATGAACCTACAAGCACTAGTTATGTTATATATGGCATTCCTGATATCCCTGAGTTCGATCTGGCATATCATGCCGAGTCAGAAGTTGACCCTGGAACTACGCCTAGGGGAACTTCCATTCCCTTCCATGCAGAGAGGTTTCAGGGCACTAGTCACATTGCACCTTCCATCCCTGTGGTGGAGGCAACTACACATGCTCATCCTAGGCCTAGAGTTAGTAACCCTATTCAGATACCAAGACCGAGATGTGTGAACATTGTGAACACCGCTTAAATTCCTTCACATGTCTCATCGTCTTCGAACCCCGTTCCTTCGAATGATTTTTTAATGACCCGTCCTCCCCCTAATTCGCATGGGCCTTCGAGCCAGAATACCGCTACTATCCTTGTTTGTCCTATGATTGCTAGCACTGTAGTATCGCAAAGCCAAGTGCCTCCTATTGTGTCAACAGATCATGTACCTGTTTCTGGATTTTCTCATGGTCTAGCTCATGGAACTCCCCATATACCTAACTATAGACCATCTCATGGAACATCCCGTGGAACACCTTATGGCCCGTAGTACAAACAAAACTATCAACCATATGGGTATGGGTATCAACAACCCGCTTACTCTTCTAATTATGGCTTTGTAGCACCTCATAATCAAGGTACTCCACATCAAAATGCTTCCATGCAGCCCTTCATGGGTCAAATGGGAGGAGATTATTACCCGACTGACCAAGGCCATGGTATTTATAGCAATCAAACTTATATGAATCGATACTATCAGGGAGCATGGCATCGACCCACTCAACCTAGGATCCGTGTCCTTGCGACATTGAACCTACCTGATTTTTCGATATTGATGAATGATCCTATGTCTCATAATCCGGCATGGCCGGTAGTCCCTACCAAGCTTCCTTTGGACATTCCCAAGTTTGAAGGTAGGGCTTGAGAAGACCCTAGTGAGCATGTTAGCACTTTCCACCTTTGGTGCTCTTCCAATTCCTTACACGACGATTCCATTCGTTTGAGGCTATTTCAATGCACCCTCATGGGTCTTGCGGTGAAATGGTATATAGAGTTACTGAGGGGGGGGGGGGATTATGCTACGTTCGATGATCTTGCCATGACTTTTCTTAATCATTTCCAGCTACCTGTACGTTACGACGTCAGTACCAAACTCTTGTCTACCTTTCAGCAAGACAAAGCCATGCACATTTCAGATCATATTCAAGAGTGGCATAGACAAAAAATGATTAATTAAAGCCTTTATACCACCTAAGTTTATTCTAGAATGGTTTCTCAAGTCATTGTTACCTTACATTGCGAAGGATGTTTCTACATCCAGAGTTCAAAATGAGGACCAAGCTATATTTAGGGCTCAAGAGTTGGATTTGATCTATGCTCAATCCAGACTCTTGTATGAGATTATCCCAAATGCTCCAAGATCCAATTTCGACCCCAAGATCAAACCTGGGCCACATGCCGATAGTATTGTTGGCTCCACAAGTACCAAACCTATGGACTTGGTCACGAAACAAGTGAGCTAGTTATTGATTAACCAGCCTATGTCGGGACAAGATACGGCTACGTCTCAGCCTACCCAATCGACGAGTGTACTCTCTATGCAAATGTCGAACCCGAAAGGCAACTAGTAGCCTGGAAGAAATAAGAAGAAAGGAAAAAATAATAGTAAGGGTGGGAATAAAAACGAAAATGCTAATAATAATGACAAGAAAACGAATAATTCTGGGGGGGACAAGAAGACTAAATGTAAGGTGGAGTTTCCTTGTAAGTTGTGTAAGGATGATCCCCTCACTCACTTGTTCCCTCGTATGGAGGATGCCTCAAAGTTCATAGCATAGGGCCCAACTATGTTTACTAATCCTTTACCTAATAATCAAAATATGAACTCGCGGACTGTTGATCCTGGTTGTGCGTCTGGTGGAACTCAAAATCCATTGGAGGTCTCTCCTGGTCATGGGTGTATTAACATGGTGAAAGCTACCAAAGTTGTGACACGTGTGAAAGATTACGGTTCATCACAATCAGACCTTGGGAAATAACCTTCCCCATTCGAGAGCCCTTTGCGAATTGAAAATCCTACGGATAAACCTGAAGCTCAACCTCGCATTCCTAAGGGATTCTTGGAGTGTTTAGGGCACAATCCTAATGCCTGAGCTGCCCATAACTATTCAGTTGTTGAGGATTTGGGCCAGACTCCTTTTGCGATGTCCATGTTAGAAGTGCTTCAGAATTTTCCTCCGCAGTGGAAGGCCTTGTTGTCTGCTCTTGCGGTTAGTGATGATAGCTCTTCTTCCATTATCAAATTTAAAACCATGGGAGTAAAACCTCTCTTTCCTTACTATGTGTCTCTTTTGATTCATGTAGAGTGTCTCAACAACACCATCATGTGTTTTATCATTGATGAAGGAGCTGCTTCTTCCGTGATGTCTTTGTCTTGTTGGAAGGGATTAGGTTCTCCCACATTGTCTCAGTATTTCAACATGTTGACAGCTTTCGATGGTAGATCATTTCGGCCATAGGGTATACTTCCTTCTGTAGAGGTCCAATTAGGAGGGAAGACTGTCGTGATGGAGGTCAAGGTGGTTGATGCACCCCTTTAATACAATCTTTTGTTGGGTAGGAATTGGATGTACAATATGCAAGCCATAGCTTCTTCCCTATTTTGAGTGGTTTGCTTTCCATTTAATGGGAATATTGTTACTATTGATCAAAAGTCATTCCATAATCCAAGTGTCAATGCATCATCAGGAGCTTCTATCCTAATTATCGATCATTCTAAGCCGAAAACTAAGAATGTGGGTGTGGGTATGTATCTTTCTCTTATGAGAACCTTTAGTTGTCTTGCTCCCGTTCTTATTATTGGGTCTAGTATTGGTGGGGCTTCATCCTTGTCGAATTTGGTATATTTTCGCACTACTCATATGAAAGATCCTTGGATTTTTCCTTCACCGAGTACTTTGAGTGTTCCTGTCGAGACAGACGTGTCGTTTCCTGCAACAATGGTGGCGTATCAAGCGAATATTGATCATGTTGTAGAGCCTAGTCCTTCCACTTCACAGACGGAGGAGGAGGACCCTTATGTGCTTCTTGCATGGGAAGTAGAGTCATATCACTCTCATGAATTCCTTCATGGTGTTTTTCTGTCATATGAAGCTATTATTTAGGCCATCTCTGGGATTGAGCAACCTTGGGAAGAGTTGCACCATAGATCGTATTTCCTTCCTAAGCTTGATCGTTTGGAGTGTGATGATTTTAGGGAGATTCTTAGAGAGAAAATTGGTAGCCCCGTGGTGCCATTAAACTCTCCTAGTCAAATGGCTAAAGGGAACATGGCTAACTTGTCACCAACTTCAATATTTCTCATGATCCTGGTAAGATTGAGAATGTCTACATTGGGGCGGGTTGTTCCCCCGATGAGAATAAAGAGTATACCAAGTTGTTTAAGGAGTTTCATGATATTTTCGCTTGGTCATAAAAAGAAATGCCAAGTATAGACCCTCGTATTATCGAACATGAAATCAATACCTATCTAGATGCAAAACCGGTTCGACAACATTTGCGTGCTGTGAATCCTAGAAAACCACTTTCCATTAAAGCTGAGATAGAGAAACTGCTCAAAGCTGGTTTTATCTATCTCATTCCCTTGACGGAATGGGTTTCAAATCCTGTTTCGGTGGATAAGAAGCAGGGAGCGATCTGAATATGCATTGATTTCCATGACTTAAATCAATCCTTTCCTAAGGATAATTTCTCCACACCATTTATTAACCAAATTTTGGATGAATGTGCGAGAAGTGAGGTATTTTCTTTTATGGATATAATCAGATACAAATTAACCCAAGGATCAACACAAGACCTCATTTATTTGTCCTTGGGGTACTTTTTCATATTAGAAGACGCCCTTCAGCCTTAAAAACACCAGAGCTAAATTTCAGCGGGCCATGACCTTAATCTTTTACGATGTTAAAACAATTATCGAAGTATATTTGGATGATCTCGCTGCTCACTCTCGTTTGAGAGTGTGTCATCCTTATCATTTGAGATTAGTTTTTGAAAGATGTCATCATTATCAAGTTCGTTTAAACCCTCATAAGTGCATGTTTTGCATGAAAGTTGGTCATTTACTAGGATTCATCATATCCAAGGGTATTAGAGTTGATCCCTTGAATGTTGAGGCAATACTTCAATTTCCTCCCCCGCATAATATTCGACACCTACAATGTTTACAAGGTATGGCGAATGAGAATGTCATATATTATTTGATTCGAAACCTTATTGATGCAAAACTTCACTATTCCCATGTGGAGAAGCTAATATTAGACACCGTTCATGCGGTTCAGTGTTTGAGACATTACATTCTCCTTCACCAAACTTTGGTCGTAGGTCACATCAATCCTTTTTAGTTTGTCCTCACTAGAAGGATGATTGGGGGAAAATATAATAAATGGATTGTGATTTTGCAAGAGTTTGATCTTGAATTTGTTTCAGTGAAATTGAAGAAATCGTTAATCTTTGCAGAGCTCATATCAAATTTTCCAAACTTGGAGGAAGAGGAGGTTTATGAGGATTATTTTGTCGATGAGAATATATTCCTCATCTTAATTTTGGACCCTTGGTATGGGGATATTATCGTGTATTTGCAAATATTTAAGGTCCCTACTCACCTCTCATGGGATGAGCGACGATGATTACGTCACATAGCAAAGAACTACCTCATAATGGATAACACTTTGTATCACCGTGGGGTAGATTCCATTTTAGGTCGTTGTTTAACCCATGATGAGGCTAAGGTTGTGCTTAATTATTTCCATGAAGGGGCGTGTGGTGGTCATTTATCTGGGATTTCTACAACCCAAAAAACATTGAGAGTAGGCTATTTTTGGTCGTCTATCTTCAAATATTGTGTTAATGCGGTCAAGAAGTTCCACCCTTGCTAGGTGTTTGCACGTAATATGTGCTTGTGTCTAACCCCATTGCATCCTATTATCACCATCGGTCCCTTCACCAAGTAGGGGATTGATTTTATGGGATGCAACCCAAATTCGACTGGGGGGCACCATCATGTTATTGTGGTTGTTGATTACTTCACGAAATGGGTAGAGGCTATGCCCACAATTAAATCCGACGATGAGACAATTGCGCATTTTGTTTTCAAACAGATTATCACTCGGTTCGACATTCCGAAAGAGCTTGTCACTGACCATGGTAGGAACTTTCAGAAAAAAAATGATGGAAGAGTTTGCTTCCAAGTTAGTTTATAAGCAAGAGCACTCCTCCTCTTATTACCCTCAAGCGAAAGGACAGGTTGAAGCAGTGAACAAGTCACTTAAGTCTATTCTCCAATGAACCATTGCACAAAGAAAGAATAATTGGCATATCATGTTGTATCCTGCTTTGTGGGCCTATAGAACCATGACTAATACTGCCACCAGTTTTTCTCCCTATCAGCTTGTGCATGGAGTGGAGTCAGTATTACCAGTTGAATGCGAAATCCCTTCTTTGAACCTAGTTGTAAATATTTTACCACACTTACGCATTGGAAGAGCGTTTGGTCCACTTAGAGTAGCTTGATGAGCAGTGTCGAGATGCCTTAGTGGCTCTAGAGGTTAACAAGGGTCACATTAAGGTCCAATATGATAAGTCTGTCTATCCGAGGAGGTTTAGTGAAGGTGACTTGGTCCTTTTATGGGATCAAGATTAGGAACCCTTGGGGGTAGGAAAATTTAAACCCATGTGGCATGGTCCTTACATGGTTAAACGTGTATTAGAGAAAGGCACCTATGAGTTGGTTTATTATGAAGGGATAGCCTTGGAAGAGCCTAGAAATTGGCCATATCTCAAAAAATACTATGCATGATCTTCAACCAGGGCTGATTTTTCTATACTATTATACAGTTTTGCATTACATAGTTAGGTTTTCTTATGGTGATCGGGTTTCTTGATTAGATTTCATTTCTTATGGAAGATGTCGATGGAATATTCCATTTACATAGGATTCGCTGATGGTGATAACCGCCATAATCAAAACTTAGCTTCGGCTACTTGGGTGATCTATACTCCTACGGGTCAAGTATTGTCTTCAGGAGGTGTATGTTTATGGCCTTCGTAAGAAATGTTTTGGAATATAGTGATGTTATTGAGTTATTACGTGATGACATTTCACATGGTGTTCATTCTCTTGAGGTACGTCTCAATTTGCAGTTAGTGGTTTCATAGCTTAATGGATTGTATCGTATTAGGGATCCGACATTATTATGAATATTCTTACGTGTTAGATTTCTAGAACGACAATTTGAGAGTATAACATACATTCATGTTCCAAGAATTTTTAATCAAGTTGCCGACCCATATGCTAACTATGTGTTAGATTGGAATTTGTTTCACAAACCATAAACATATCACAAACACATTTTACACACATATAACTAAAATAAAAATTGATCATCATAAAAGTTTTTTTTCATTAAGTTCAAAAAGTGGCGTCATAATACATAAGTGTCATATACAAAATTGGATCTTTTGAGCCACCAAAATATACTACACGGTCATACAAAAATGAATACAATCAGGTCTCTAAGCTTGAGGTGGAGGAGGGTACTGATCATGATAGCACAATACAGCTCTAGAAAGTCGGCGGAATAGTCGAACCCATGCTCATGGTACTCCAACCACCTGGTGCTACATGACCTCAGGAAAGTACTCAACTTGCACAATGGGTACTCTATGTGTCAAACGAACAAATTTCGTGTGGATGCTTTGGAGTGTCCACTCCACATCTACACCCATAATATCATCACCTCTTCCCCTTCATCGATGACGAGGAAAGCCATCCAGCCATCGTGGTCCTACATCTACATATACATGACAGATTGTCACTATGTGTCGTCACACCAAAAACGAGTATTTTGAGTTCATATATCAAGAAACACAAAAAATTAAATAATTCAAAAATTAAAAGTGGGTTTGGGATTCTTTACCTATGTCTCCATAAGCCACTCCTGGTGGTAGGGGCATATCTGGGTCTCCCTAGAAGTCTATCCCTACATAGGGGTAGTCATTTGTGGCAATGATCTGTCTCCAACACCATGGAAAAAACTCTATTGGGTAGTAGTTATCCACCCTACCACATCCCAGTCTACGCATGACATTAGCCCAACATCGCTGAGCTGGATCTCCGACTCCATGTGGAGCAATGTCTACCCTAGGGATTAGCCTTGGCACCTGCTCAAAGAAGAATGTGCTTAGTATGTTGCCAAACCTGAAGTTTCGCACCCGACCCATCTTGCAGTCATTGAGCTGTTGTTTCATGTTGCTCAGTAGTGTAGTACTCCAGTCATATAATGTAGGTCGCATACACTCTTACTGCATAGAACATCATTGGCCATGAGGCCTGGTGGAGTGAATCCAAACCTGGAATCCTTCCTAGTGTCAAGAGTATGGATTTCAGCCCCTAAATCTGAATAGATTTTGCCAGTATTTGACCCCCAACCTTCTTTGTATCTAGAAGACAGTACACATCTATGTACTCATTTATGGTCAATCGACCTTCTGGCCCATGAGATTGGAGGTTCACCACCTCCCCTCAACGAGACAAACCTGTAATGAAGTATATGTCCTCAACCTCAATGCTGAGTGACATCCCATCTATCTGAAATGTTTCAGACTTTGGATCCCAATAGTCTACTAGCAGCTGGAGTAGTCTTGGTTTGGCCCTCAAGTTGCCAAGATGCCAAAACTTGTATAAGCCACATGCCTGTAATGCTTGTTGAGCTATGAGATCAGCTTGAACCGATTCCTCAACATCACCATGTTCTCTCTCTCGCCACTCTAGTACCATCCTGCACAAAAAACCAAGTTTTTTATCAGTATTTTCCCATTAAATCCTTGTTCATGGCCCTGTATGCAACTTTTTTCAAAACAGTTACGTATTTACACGAGTTTTGAGGCATTTTCCATGTATGGTCAGCCCTATACACAGAAAAAGCCCGATTTCCACGTGGGCTGAAACACCCAAGTTGGGATGGATCAAAAAATTAATTTGACCATGAAATTTGAAAAAATTTATTTCAAAATGCAAGAGAGAGGCAAGGGAATCTACCTGGATCAAATGGGGAGGGATTCCGCTGAACGATGCTCCCGAAATTCACTTCTAAAGTTCTGAGCTCAAATGCACTATGTTGGGTAAAAAATTCAAATGGTTTGAAAATTTTTAAATTTTTTACTATTTATAGAAAATTTTTGAAACTTTTACCCACTTTCTATAGTTTTTTACCGTTTTGGACCGTTTGAACTAATTTGATGTTGTAGGAGCCTGTTTTGAGTGCGGTTTGACAATGCCTTTGACCTGTTCATGCCTATTTCAGGTATTATGTCTAAACTGTCATTTAGGTGAGGGTTCACATCCGTTTGCACTTTGCATAACCTTATGACCATTTCATCTTAACCTTAGGTGCGAACCCATTCCATCTTGTCACAGAAACTTATTGCTACTTTTATAAGTGACATGTTGTGAATGGTAGAGCTTTCCCATACATGGGTACCCTAGTTAGATCATGTTTTGCATTTGGTGCCCATGCTGACATTTCTCCTTTATGGTGTGGGAGTCCTTTGTATAGTACCGCCATGACTCTGAGAAAGAGATTCATACTCCTCTTGAACTTTATGATGTCCATTTCCCCGTGACTCCCTTGTATATGTCAAGTTGTAATTGCATTATCATGAGTTTTTCTTACCTTATTGAGCCTTATGCTGGCTTCCTTGACTTTTATTATCAGCTATATAGCTTGAGCTTATCTCATGTCTAGCCAAGCAGATCCTTTTTACATATCTTTTGCAGCTTGATTTCCATTTTTTTTACCGGGAGGGGACTTTCCCTCGAGTGTCGTTATCATGCACATGTTTCCTTGCATTGAGCATAGGTATGTTCCGCTGCTTGGAACTAGTTTCTTTGTCCCTTGCCAGTTATCTCCTCCTAGATTTGTAACTATAAAGCACTTTTATTCTTTTTCAAGATTTTCAAAATTATGAAAAATTCCAAAAAAAAAAAAAAAAACCAAAAATCCAGACATGAAAAGATGTTATCTTTGGTAGCAGTCGAGTCGTGTCACCTTTGAATAGAGCACTATACATCACATCTATTGGTTGGGTTAGTAGTTTGACTTTAGGAGCTGTACTTGTTTCTCTGAGTTTATCTCCACCGACAAGTTAAGCTTCCAGTCCCTATGGAGCCTTTGTTGATGCCTCCTATATCACAGAGATGTCCCAGTTTTGCATATTGAGTCTATGCTACCTACATTCAGTCACCATTTTCCTTTATGCTCTTGTTCGAAGGAAGTTGAATCCCGAGTCGGCCATTCCTCAGTTGTCTTGACTTTGCATGTCGGACATACATTCCCAGTACTATTACTGGTTCATTCACATCTTGTTCGAGTCCTTCCACATTATACAGCATTGTTGAGTACCTCATGTTGGTTGATGGGGGATGCATTAATGCCCTCCTTGTAGCGTATTCCATCCCATCAACTTCAGATCATTTATCCTGGGATAGGAGTTTAGATACATTTGAGTGCCTTGAGACTTACAGTCATCAGTTGTAGGTTCTCTCGCCATCGACAGTTTTGGGAATACATCAATGTCCCCTGACTGATGGATTTGTTCAAGTTTTCGACCTCAACACATCTATTCACACTTGTTAGATTTTACTCTAGTACCTTGATTCCCATTTTCATTATTGGTGGGTGATCTCGCGTCTGCTAACGATATACATCAATGACCATTAATCAGACGATGGACTACTAAGTTCAACCTCGACACCTCTATTCACATAGTAGGACATGTACTCATAGCAGTTTGTGTAGAATACTTTCCAAATTGGTGGAATTCCACATATTCTACCTCCTTGATCGTGCCAGTGTTCATGAGATTTCATCTCTCGTGACTTGATTCCAATCTATGTCAGATATCTTCAGCCATTATGGAGATCTTGATCCATTGTATATCTTCAGCTTCTATGGAGATATTGATCATTTGTATATCTTCATCATGAAGATTCTGATCTATTATATATTATACGTGGCGATCAACACACATGTCACATTTTGTATATCATGCCTATTCATGTCCATTGTACTCTTATGTATCCGAGACTGCTATATGTATTTGCAGTCATATGCAGAGATTGATTATTGTACTATATTGATGGATGGCTAGTTCTTCCACCTAGTTCTTCATCACTCCACTTTTGGGATGTATTTATAATGTATTTCGGCCATCATGTTACCCCTTTGACCTCACAAATTAGGGGGCATCTTTTATAGCTAATTTTACCACACATGGTTGATCACACATTTATGGCATTCCCTATCCCTCTGTGGACTCTTTGGACCCCATGGACCAATATTATACTTTGATGTTTCCACATTCATCCCTAAAAACATGTGTTATTTTTTGTATGCTACTTTTAATCCCATTCTTGCGTATATATGCGGATATTGACCTCAAACCCATGTACATTAGGATGTGTGCATAAGTCCAAAGATTTTTTGGAGTTTTCCTTGATGTGTTTCTGAACCACTTGTCTCTTGTCCTTCCATATGCCTCGAGATCACTCGGATTTGACCCTCCATTACCCCTTTGGAGTGATATATAAGGAACCCCTTCGATACATTGAGGAAGAGGAATTTAAGAGCAAGAAAACTACAGGCCATTGTTTCTGTAGCTTGCTTATACTTGAGTCTACATCCCTTTGTCCCTTTGGAGCACTTTGTGTTCTTCCCAAGCTTGCCTTTGCTTGTGAGATTTCTATTGAGAGATGGATGATTGAGGTGGTGGAGGCCCAAGTCAAGGACTTAGTTTCTTCGGTTCACAAACGTGCCGATAGAGGTTGTCACTTGTGTAATCTCTGATTTGATTAATAGAAATATATTTTTGTGTCCATTTAATGTGCAATTGAATGAATATTGAATCCATGGATATGTTTAATTTGTATACATTGATGAATATATATGCTAGAGTAGATCTAACATTATATTATATAGCATGATTGCCTTGTTTACTATTGTTGAGAGTGAATTGCTAAAGCAAGTAGGATTGGAAAAAGCTCAACCGGGATCTACATCAACCGTCCGGAATAAGGTATGGCCCATGATCCCTTAGTGTTAGATATTTGGTTTCTCTTGAATATGGGAAAGGATTGATTTTTTTGGTTTATCTGTCTGTTGTGGTACACCCCAAGCCATAGGAAGTTTTTCTCCGTAACACTAACCCTAACCCTAAATTAGAATAAACTTCATTTTTCTTCCCTACTTTTATATTGTAAAAACTACATTCAAATAATTCCAAAAACACTAGACTTCCAATATTTAATAATTGAAGTAAGAAGAATAACTAAAGTAAGGTTGTAACCAATATATATTTAGAACCAAGACTGATGAGATAATCTACATACTGAGAGACAGTAAACTGAGCGGCACAATTAACTCGAAGGTTTCGAGGGTTGAAATTAAAATGATACCAAAATCATCATTTCCCATACAAATGTAATAAAGGGACTCGTTAATAATCCTGGAAGCTTCTTACGGTCCTACGATACCTCATAATCATGACTGGTATTCCCTCATATATTGTATTTATTGCTCAAAACTTATTACATTCTGCAAAAACATGTAAAATGCCATCACTTTCAGTATAGGAAACCAACCAAGTAAGTACAATGCCCATGAACGCTAAACTGGCCATGGATTTTTACTTACTCCACTCTCTGAAGTAGTGTTGTCGTAGCCAGAGCTGGTTGAGGCGAAAGTGACTCAAGTGATTAAATCGTTCGACGTCAGTTGTGGGTCGAGGTATGCAGGGATTGTTTCTTTGATACCCAAGACCGAAGCTACAACTCAAAATATACAGAAATGAGATGAAGAAAAATTATTCAATCCTTGGAATGTATATAGAAATATAAATGTTTAGTATTTGGAGGTTATACCCAAGAAATATGAAGTAATCTTTCCATTAGAGAAGCATCCATTAGGTATCCCACCAGGAAAATATTTGTCGTAAGGCAGGAAGTTGGTGTATTGATGTTATTGTTGTTGCAAGCATCAAGAGTAGAGTCTCCTAACAAAATTAATGTAGGAAATTGTGGTGTTCCTTGAACTTGAACCACCTGTGAACTTGAGATTAAGAAAAAACACACTAAGGTGAAAGTAGTCGCAATGAAATCAAGCTTCCAGGAGGCTGTCATTGATGGTGAATTTTGATGTTCCGCTGCCATTGATGGTGAATTTTGTAGCTTTGTATTCTATGTTTTCCTATTTAAAATAATCATTGGAGAGTGGTGCTTCAAAGATGAGTGTAGAGTGTAGAAGAAGTTGAATGGTTCGGTGAGTTATTAAAGGTACCATGAATTTGAATGACAATTCAATAAACGCCATTAATAAAAATCCAAGAGGCCTTAGTTGTCATTGTAGTTGTAGGGGTGCCATGAGTAGTTGGGATCTGGATTGACTTAACTTCACGTTGCATATGTCTCAGCTACCACTGTAAGTGATATTTAAGAACATTCATGTCGACGTCACTGTCAAAACAACTGATAGGGTTTCTTGATTGGAAAATTCAGGAGAACAAAGAAGTGGACAGTGGATTGTGTTGTAAAATATACTTTGATTTAAGAGGTGAGGGTTAGGGAATCTTATCCTCCGCGTTCTTCTCTTCATCTCTTATCCCATGAATTTAATTCGATTCATTGCAATAAATACCAAATTACTATACGACATTATGGCATGGTCGGATAAATGTAAATGTAGTAATGTGGTAGTAGTTATTGGTCGACAGAGGACGTGAAAAATTTACACGCCATCCCACTCACTAAAATGATATAACTCAAAACCAATACAGGTATTTAAGAGATGTCAACCAATCCGTAAAAATTCAATCTTTATAATTCCATATCAGCTTTTACAGAAGTGTACATTCTGTACTAATTAATATTAATAATAACTAACACGATCAACGAAAAAACCAAGTTAATGCTACTACCCGCCGCCTACGCTTGAAGTGGATTCCCGAGATCGTGAGGTCAGCTGCTTCTAGCCAATAACCAAATGACAAAATGAAAATTTAAATAATAATAATAATAATACAAATACAAAAACATTGTAAACACAAATGTATGTTTCAAAAATAAAAATAAAAACTAACCCAACTTCACCAAATATAAATGTCCCCCATCGAGAACATAAAAATGGGCTATTTTTGTCTGAGTATAAAGAGGAAAACCAAATCACTCAATTTTCAGATATTCAAATACATTTAATGTAGTTCATACAAATAATAATATTAATAAAATGCCACATCATAGAAAATTGATTTATACATTAAATTTCGATATCATTACTCATTTAGCAATTTGTGGAGAAAAAAACTAAACCACATAAACCAACAAACTAGATAAATATAATCAAATTTATAATAAAACCAAATAATTATAGTTTATAAACTAAACCACAGTGAAATCTATAAAATTAACAAATCATAAAATAGTTTATGATAATTGAATTTTTTTTATAATTTGCAAAAATTCAATTTAATATATTTTTCAAAATTATTATTATTATTGTTATTTAATTTGAAAAAAAATTTAAAATTATTACAATATAACTTAATATAACTTAAAACCAAATATTTTAAAATTTAAAATTACCTAAAAACCATTTTTTTTTATGAGAAACAAGAATATAATTTTATATACCCATGGGGTGTAGAATAGACGGTGAATGGGTGCATTGTTAAGGCACTCCTTGTTTAAGGTCACCAATTCGAAACTCCAGGAGTGCTTACTTACAAAAAAAAGTATAATTATTTATATAAACAAAGGTGCATATTACATACAGTCCTTATGCAAAGCTTCAAAATGAGAGCAGAGCATGAAATATTTAGAAAGAGTACAATGTCCATCTATTCTCTTAGAAATTCAAAATTACAATGATAATTAAAACATGTTCTAGTTTCTCTTACAATTTATATTCTAAATTCAAAATGTAAGTTCAAGGTCCAGTACTTTCACATGTGAAAATTTATATTCTAACAAACTGACTGCAAATATCAAAAAGACCAATTTCTCTTACAATGTATATTGGAAACTTCCAATAATGAAAATATCAAAAAAATCAATTTCTCTTACAATACAAATATCAAAATTACAATTTATCTTAAAACATATTCTAGTTTCTCTTAAAATGTATATTCGAGCCTTCCATAATTAGCAACATGTGGAGCGTGTGAATGATCAATTTACCAACCTTTCATATGAGTGATCACGTTCATGTGGGCTTCTCCACAATCCATTTGAGTGAGGGAGGTGAGATTTAATGAAATGAAACCCATGATTTTAATACAATCCCTCTTCCTTCGATCCATCCTTCCACCTATCTTCCAGTACCTTTGAATGGCATGAAACTCCACCTCCCCACTAACTCAAGGGTGGCTTACCTAGGGACATTGTATGTGCTATGCAAGTTTCCATGCTGTTGGTTCCTTCTAAGAGTGGGTCTAATATCCTTCCACCTTTCGTAAAAAAGCATGGGGATGATTTCTTAATAATAATAGAGTTGTTAACCAACATTTCACCTTGCAGGAGTTTGGAGCCTTTATTGGCCAAACTAGGTGCTTCCTTATTATTCTAGTGCTTGACATAGAAGAATTGAACCTTTGATATGTCTAGTATATGTGCTAAAATTCTCTTTTGGATTTGTCCAACCTCTTTTCTCTACTTCATTGAATGTTTTGTATTTCTTGGACAACAATCCAAAAGTTTATGAAGACTTGAAAGGATCCGATGTTGAGTTATGCAATTAGTTCTATGCCTTGCATTAAAGCCACCCATTTTGCTTGATTCTTTTTCCTTTTTCCCAATCCCCAAGCAAGGGATTGGATCCTTCTTCCTCCAGGGTCAAGGATGACCCCTCTCGCACTTGCCTCCCGGGAAGAAAAAAAACTATATCAAAAATATAAAGATTGCCTAAATTCAAATTCCAGACCTAGACGTACAACTCTTGTAACAATGGTGTATCGTATGAAAGTTTCAAACTATGATTTTTTCATCGTAAAGGGGTTTATGTAACTCTGTTTAATTGAAAAATCCATGAGTTGAAGTCATTTTTTTAATACTAGCAATTGCAGCTTGGGGTGGAATAAAATACTGTGGTATTACAAGTGAAGCAAGGAGATGTAGTGGGCACTTCCAAATAAGACATATGAAATGAGAATCACACTTCGAATTGTTGAATCACGAGAGTTGTTTCTATAATGCTAGAGAACTAGAGTAATCAAATTATTATCAATGTGCATGTGGAAATATTCATCTAATTATTTGATGGATATTTCATAATGCTAGAGGAGTAGATTACAGATATGAATATTTCATCTAATTATTCTTAATGCTAGAGAAATAGATTACATATATGAATCAATATCCGATCTGTAATCCCGGTTTTGAAAAAGAAAATAAACTTGACCCTACGGTCATGTTCCAGGATCTTATTTTGAATTTAAAATTTGTTTGGAAAATTTGGATCTCTAGTTATTCTTGGATATACTGATTCTGTTGTTGATTTAACGCTTAATTCAGACCGATTTGTTCTTGGGTATGGATTCCCGAGAACAGAGACTCTACATTTAAAATTGATTATGTTATTAAATCTTGTAGATGTAATTTTCCATTTGTAAATATTAATGTTTGGTTTAATGGTCAAATAAATAACTTACTCTACATGTTTTGCTAGATTTGATTGATGTTGAGTTTAAAACTCATATTTGTGGATTCATTTTCTTCATAACTAGTTTATTTTTCTGAGAATGAATCCTTTCGGCTATATTCAGTGTATCTATGATTGCTTTGTTTAATGACTGCAATTCTTTCGTTCGGTTCTTTTGGTTTTTTAATATATATAGATATGTCCTGTACTCGGTGGGTGAAATCATGAATCTAGGTCTTTGTTCCGTGAGAATCGAATTTCATAATTTGTATTGCAAAACCTTTCGGTAGTGACTATTTTAGTTTTTCAGTCAAATGTTTGTTTGGTTGAAACATGTTTTCGACCAAACAAACGTCATATATGTATTAACCAAACGCAACTGTTTATCATTTTGTCATTTGTGCTCTGTTATTTTTTTTCATTTCTCTATCTGGTGCGTCGAGTTGTTTGTGAGAGTGATGTAGTCTCTGTTGTGGATGGTGAGTCCTATCATTTGTGAGAGTGAGGACATCAATTATCTGCTACGTCCTATCTGTTGCATCTTGTCATTTGCGAGAGTGAGGAAGTCAGTTCTCTATTGTGTCTTGTAGTCGTCCTCGTCAGTTATTTGTGGCGTCCTGCCTGGTGCTTTGGTATGCTCCAGTGCACTCTGTATGTTGCTTCCTTCCTAGTGCTCTGGTGCACTTTGGTGCACTGTTGCGGGCTCTCTGGTGCGCTCTGGTGGTATTTTCTCCTCGTTGCTTCATCTGCGTGGTAGTGGTTTTTCTTGGCATGTTGTTTGTGCGGTGTTGGAGGTTTTGACCCCTCGTCTATGTGGTCGTGGAGCTTCTCAGACCCTCGTCTGTGCAGTGGTAGAGATTCTCGGCCCCTCATCTGTGTGGTGGTGGAGTGTCTCGGCCCTTCATCTGCATGGTGTTTTGGTTAAGTGGATTGACCTCACTCTTAAAAAAGATACCCATTTCTTCAACATAGGTTAACATTAGTTGTAGTGAAATAATTCTGGTTATCGGTCATTAGTTGAATGGAAGTATATTGGCATGTGATTTTATGAGTGTATTTTACATTGGATTAATTGGAACATACTCTATAGCCAATATCATCACTCAAGTCATCGATTCGTAGAATAATATTTTTTTAATCCCATTGGATCTAAATAAAACAATATTTAGTTAGGATCCGAGTCCAACAATTACTGGTATACTTACTTTTGGGTCATTAAAACTAGATAGATTTGGGTTTAACTACCACGACCAAATTATATCCTTGATATATCTATAAGAACACAACAATATATGTGTTATGTCATGTACACATAAAAATCTGTGGTAGGGGAAAATTTGTAGTAGGGGAAACGTAGTGTTGTTGGAAAAACTCACAGTAGAGAATTAGTGAATTTTGCAGCGTGAAATATTGAAAATCTAAAGGATTACCATTGTATTATAGTCCCTCCATTATCGCACGACAAACTGTATATGCTAAATATTACTAGTGTAATGAATATTTGAACTCATGATTTTGTTCAAAACAAATAATTACCAACCTTCATGTTGAACAACTAGACGAAAAATGCTAAACCTAAGCCAAGTTTGTGTTAATTATAGATTTAGTCTGAAGGATCTACGTTAGTATAAAACTCTTAGTTAGTCAATTCATAATGTAATTTATGAGGTAGATTATCCAAAATAAAAGTAGGAGAGTCTAAGAGTGCACCTGTGTGAAAGGACATAGGTAATTCACAATGATTTCTTAATGATCAAGATATTTATCTATTCAACGATGATTGTTTGGAAATGAATTTTAAGAACACAGTTACCATGTATAAATACATATATGGATTATCAGGCATTACTTTAAATTACAGAAAGAAAATGTATACGAATGATGTGGTTAATATATATGGAAAGATATTATGTTATGCATTCGAGTAAAAATAAAAGTAATTAAGACTGCATAGAACTGATATGGATATTACAATCAATGGATATAAATATTTTAGGTGTTTATGCATCCTTAAGAGTAATGAATAGTAAACACAGATTGGAACAGTAACAAGTATCGAATATGATGGTGTTCAAAGCTTATAGAAATAGTAAAAAGTATAACCTTAGTTACAATGTTACAATACATGAAAGTGATACACCTTCCTCTTACACCCAAAAGCTTCAAATTCGCAGTCTTCCAAGTCTTATAATATATCATGAGGGACCCCTTCTTAAACAGTGTTATAAAATCTGTCCATCTCAACCTTTCCGAATTAATAACTCCTATGTTTTTTCTAGATGATGGATAAATACATAATTGAACACCCAGATATCCAACAAGAGTATCGAAACTATCTAAATAAAGTTTAACATACTGCATAGTCTATTAAGCTTAACTAAGCTATTTGTATACTCATGTTTGTACCTTAGGTTGAGTTCCTCTTTTCACATTCCTATTCCATCCTAATAAACACCATATTTTTTCACATTCCTATTCCATCCTAATGAACATCCTATAGAGCTATGTGCTTATGTATTTCTGTGCCTAATGTAATAGAGTCTGTCTCGTTCAACTTCTAGGCATGCATGCAGGTGACTCTTTTATGTTTTTGGCCACTTGTTCATATGACGGGTCTCTTCTCATATTTTCCTCCCATGTTTTACACCTATTGTAGGCTTGTTTAAGGTCTTACACCTATTATGGTGCCCAAAGTTTGATCAGCAAATTCAGTTTGATTCCCGACATATTTTTGGGTGACCTTGTTCAATATCAACTATGCTTGAGCTTGGTATTGTTGCCCACCCTCTTTAGTCTTTGGGTGACAGTTTGTCTTTTTCCTTTACAACTTCCCTCAACATAATCTTTAGTTTGTATTCCCACACTAAATTAATCCTTCAATTGGTTTGGATGGCCTTTACAATGGCTCCAAAACCATGTTTATAAATGCATACAACAATAGCAATATGTTTACACCAACATAATGAGAAAAACAACCTTTTGAGTTTCATGCTTCATATTACCAAAAATATTTTGTAGACTACATAAAGTGATTTTTCAGATGATAATTAGATGTCTATTCTAATCTAGTGGGGTAACATATTTACTTCATTCCAAAGTATAGCTTCTTACTTAAATTACTAGAGATATCCATTAAGAGTGCGTGTTAGCAACACAATAATAGAACATGAATATTTGAGTGACACTCCACAACTTGAATATTAACTAAAGATCAGATCTGTTTATCATCTTCCACATTCACTTTAATTGCAACGACATGACCTAACTGTGACAATAAAATCAAAAGTAAAATATAAAATTTCACAATCTTAGTATCAAGATTGTTTAAACTGAAAGCTAAACCACGATATTGAACTTAAATCTAAACCACCACCTAAGTCGAACTGAAATCTTAACCGCCACCTAAGTCGAGGTATTAATGCAATTAACATATAACCTTGTATTGCATAGTGATTGATATTCCCATCTTATCATATACATATATATAGATTCTATAACTAAGAGATGTAAATAGTTATAGTTCTCTCTATTCATTACATTACAAAATTAGATTTTCAAGGATGAAAAATTATACTCTCAATTTAAGTAATAATGTTTGAATTTAGCATATTCATAAGTATTTTATTTTAATATGTTAATGAAAACTAAGCAATAACTTTTATTATGCGGTTTATTGTGCAAATCTTGTTTCTTTTTCCATAGGACATGTCCTAAATTTGAGCAAATAAAAAAATGTCTATTAAAATTTCTAGAATGAAAGTACTATAAAAAATGTTGTTTAAACTACAAAACTATCAGTTGACTGCATTCTTTGGAGCCACTTAATTTCCAGCTTAGGTATCTTGAGGTTACAACTTGAACTCGGACAATTTTCTCCACTTTGGAAGCCAAGGAATCATTAGATTCCAATAGAGGAAACAACTCATTGTTGTCCATTTCTAAGAGCATCCAAGTAATTTTACCTGGAATTTCCAACTATAGAAAAATACTTCATTAGCTTAATCATCATGATTTAGGTTCTACATGGGTTTAAAGGAACCAAAAACCCTATGAAGTAGAAAAACACATAATTTTATAGTCCTTCCAAATGACTTGATGACGTTGACAAGAGGAAACAAGAACCTCCCAACCATGTGCTTCTCTTGTTGTGGTGTTGCAGCACCCTCTACACTACTCCATACTTCCCATGATTGATTTTTTTCTTCTACACAACTTCTTTGGTGATAGGGAGAGACCCATTCACTCTAGTTTGGGATGCAAAACCAACCTTGGGAACTGAATTATGTGTCATTATGTTCATTTGGTGAGTTCTAGCTTTAGGTGTGTATCTTGTAGCCCTAGGATACCAATGATACCAAGGACCTTGCTTCACCACAACATTCCATAAAATAAAAAATAGCCACATAAACAATGTACTTATTCCTCATGATCAAAACATGATCATAAATAAAGAAAATACATTATAACATAAATGAAAAATATAAATTTTAAAGAAAATATATTACACCATAAAGGAAAAATACAAATTTTACCAACTTGAACTTTCTATGTTTAAATAAAGGCTAGAACATTCATATTGCATTACGAGTTGATTTCTATCCATATCTTGGTATTTAGTTTCCTGCACGGTCTGTTGTTGCATTGGTGTTACGGAATACTAAAACCTATTAAAAAAATTTTAATAAAATGAAAATATCATGGATCACATTATAATATATTTGGTTGGGAAAATCTATGTTTATTTCTTTTATGGAGATTTTAAAGAAACTTGTTGGACTTCACAATATCAATAAAATATGGGCACTTACTAGACAAATTAACAAAATAAGGACACTTAGTAGAAAAGTTAACAGTATAACCTTGAAACCCAATCCAAATATGTCAGTCCAATGTGAAGGAGGCATTTTGATCCTTCAATCATACTTAAAGGAGGATTTTTGTCCTTCACAGGGTTGCATATAATAGAGTATTAGTATTTGATGAATCCCAAAATATTTGTAATTTCCTCAATCTCTCATGGTCATAATCGATTTTATTAACCATGACGATGTCAAACATGACCACTATGGAAATGAGCTTAATAAGAGTGATACTTGTTCGGGAAGAGGAATGGCTTGTTTGGGATAAATAAAGGCGGATACAAGTGGGAACAACACAAATTCACATCATAAGGAGGGGAACACAATAAATATATTGAATTGTTTTTTTTCTGTCCTCAAAAACTTTTATGGCCTAAACTACATAGCAATTTTATCGTCGATCTCCATTGGCTAAACTGCAATAGTTCATTGATGCTTGTTTTGATGTTTATATGAGATATACAGTAGAGATGGATCAAGACGAGGCATTCACTCATTCTTTGAGTCAAAGATGTACTCGGACATCTATTGAGACAAGGACACCTAATACCACACCTAGATCTAGTGAAAGACCTTCAAATGTTCGCTCTCAAAGATGCTCTGACACATCTAGAGATTCTACCGTATTATATCGAAACACAATTGGTATGTGTTTAAAATTTATGCACATGCAAAATTTTGAGTATGCATGCATATGTATATTTTTTTAAAGTCTTGTTCATTGATTTTTCTAAGTTTTGTTAGCATTTTTATTTGTAGAGAGACGATGTAATAGATTGTCTCATGAGAGTGGGAAAGCATCTATGTCCGATTGATTATTTGATTCATCTCGTGACCGTTTGCCCTCTTTTGGTCATCATTTTAGAGAAAGACCAATAGATTAACAACCTTTTATTAGTAATATGTTACATATATATATATATATAATTTAAATAAATTACTAATTTGCAATGTGTATATATATGATTGTGTCTTTATATACTGAATTATACATGATCACATGTGTAAATGTAGAGGACTGCGGTTTTGTTGAGGGTTACAGTGATGCATTCAGAGAGGATGAGGGTAATGATGCCTTTCAAAAAAATGAGGGTGATGCATATGGAGAAAATGAGGGTGATGATGCAAGGGGTGGATATGTTGAGGACGTTGCAAGGGACCAAGAGAAAGGTCATGCAAATTCTCGACGAAAGGGTCAAGGTCGGCGAAGAGCTACTATCAAACAAGCACATGGTTGTAATCCCATGACCATTTATCCTTCAGATATACCTGATGCTCTTCCTTGGGAAAATAATATTGTTTCTGTCACCCTTGAACAATGCACATCCCACCATAACAAATTGAGGGTTGATCTTTCTAACTTGGATTTCCCAATTGAGAGCCGACAAAGTTTGCAAATACTTTTGGAATCTTTAGGCAAGTTTATTGGTGCCTATAGAAGTGTTGGGTCAACAACAGATTCTTTTATTCACATGATGAGAATGTGAAAGTCTCAGGTGATGGGTCCTGTCAAGTGGGTTGATGTAGAGAAGAGAGTATCAAAAGAAGATGTCATTTCAATGTCTAATTTTCAAGAATGATCGAAGCAAAAGTTGTTAAAGGTGCAATATTTCAAGCACCCTAAGATTGCACACCATTTATATGATAGATTATTGGCTTCCTATGGTATATTTCCATGGAATGATGAAGTGCCGCATTATTTTGCGAGATTTTTTTATGCATATTTTTTTTTAAACATGAAGCCAGATTACACAGATGCTCCATCAAAATTTTACGGGGTTGGAAAAGGTAGGTGTTGGTCTTCCTATTTTGACTGTCTACTACACCGTTTTCTAGCCTAAGTCTTATGAAACCACATAATAATCAGTTTGTTAGTGTTGATTTGTACATAGTCATGCCTTTATGGAGATCAATGTTGATAGATTTCGGTAAGTGATTTTTCAATGCTTATTTATTACTTTGGTTAATTTTTATGCATATAATAGGGTCTTTTTAGTTCATTTAATGATAGGTCGAATAATAAACCTTTGTTCTTTCTTTTCTATTTAGGGATCTTTTTGTTACATGGCTCAACGTTTGTCTCGGTGTTCCCAGGACGATTTGTGCTAGCTGAATCTGCGATTTGGGGATTTTGTCCACATTTGGGATGTCTCTTGAACTTCCATCGCCTTCCAGATATCTATGCATATTTTTCAGGTGTTGTTTCAGGGATGTCCAGTGTTTGAGGAGCTGTTGTTTTCCCTCCTTAGTATTATGTGGATTTCAGGGGATTTGAGCTCCCATCTTTGATTCAGATATGCCGAGATAGTTGTAGGGTTGTTAGCTGTATCGATCCTTGTTTCAAGGTCGATTTCACTTTGTATTTTTAGTATAAATTGATTCTTGAAACCCTAAGTAAAGGAGGATACTCAGAGAAGACTGTAAACTCTATTTCATCAATATATCTAGTGTTTATTTTCTTTTAAAAGTTGTGATTTAAGACTGGACGGCGTTGAGGGTAGGGCCCCCTTCAACACCAATCCTTGGTATTTTAGTATTGTGCATTTTGCAGTAGTAGAGTAACGTTTTCTTCTTTTGACATTGCTTTCTGAAATATTAATGGTTTGCTCATCTATAAATCGAAATCAAATGCATACCTGCAGGTCATTAGTTAATCTCATGTACATTTGATCTAGCGCAAAGAATAGATTCAGGAGTGGTCTGTATTTAAAATCTCCTTTGGTTTTTAGTGTGGGCTTCTTATTAACGATTACAGCAATGATGAACTGTGTGATAACTCCGATTTGATTTATTATAGAATCGATTGAATGAGATTGAGAGTATATTGAAATTTCACCTTTCCTTTACTGCTAGCATTGAAGTGATCACTGAATGGTTACAGGATTGGTTTGTAATTCCTTTTGTTCATCGAATTTGCAAAGCTGTAGGGTGCTTTTATTGAGTTGTGAACAGCATTTGCCATATTTGTAAAGTTAGCAGAGGATTTAAGACTTTAATCCACAGAGTATCTAGGGTTTGTCATGCAGCCTTTTGGATTGGTTATGTAAGGATTGGAGCATGCTTTTGTTCATTTTATGAGTTGTAACCAACTTCAAACAAAGTATTGTAGTCCACTAAGGATTTGACAGTGTTGTCTTTATGGTATGAAAACAGGTTTTGCAAGACAAGTAAATGAACTTGAGTGTGTAGTTTTGGATAACCTTAGCATAGGGTGCCGATAGAATATGCTTGACACCAACAGCAAGCTAGATTTCAGTTTGCCAACCATTTATGAGTGACATAGGATTTAATAAGAGTCAGAATTTGTTTCCATAGTCGCTTGAGAGTGACAGTGGTTTAAAGACATTAGATCTTGTAGGGTTAAGAGTGGAGTTTTTTAGGTTAACTGAACATATTCACTTCGAAACTAGGCTTTTATTCATTAAGCTTTTTCATTTGTAGAATAGGTTATTACTGTAGCTGAGTGTAAACTGTTGAGTGCTTTAAAAGATTGTTGTAGTTTAAGGGTTTATTTACTTACCTAGCAGGTTGTTTTATCCTAGAAATAAATCATAGTGTTGCAATTTGATATTGTTTTGCAAATGGTTGTAGTTTAATACTGTTTTGATAGACTGTTGTAGTTTAGAATTTCCTTGGAAGATTAGTATCATTTTTGGAAGATTTCTATAGGTTGTTGTAGGTGATATTGGGTTTGAAAGTTAGCAAGTTGATTTCCTTTTTCTTTATGATAGACCTAGGAGTCCTTAGCATAGATCATCCAGGACAGCAACAGTTTCATCTATTTCATTTATTTTTGAAAGTAGACTAGAATCCCTATCAGCACGAGCATTAAAACTACCTTACCTGCACATATAGTGTAACAGCTCAAAGTTTACATCCTCCGGTCGATAATTAAATCAAGGTGAATTAAATAACATTAATTTTAACCAACATTTTGGCGTCGTTGTCGGGGAGTTGTTCCAAGGTAAGCTGGTATTTTGCTCATTGTTTATGAATTTGTTGTCTGAGAAGTTCAGGTAGATAGGATTCTTTTACAGTACACAACAAGGTGGAGGGGAAACATTAAGATGCAAAGACGAATTCACTATGGGATTTCCATGGTGTAACAGCCTGTCGCATCCACTTTAGTGGGTTGCCCCAAATTCTTGTTGTTTCCTTCTGGTAAGTGTGGTTGTTTTTCTTCGCATGTTTGATTTATTTTACTGCAAAAAGTGTGTTTACCTTTCCTGTAAAGAGTGTTTACTTTCCGTAGTTTAATTTCATGCAAGTGTGTTTGTCCTTTTGCAAGTTTGGGTGTGTTTAATTTCAGCAATCTAATTTCACAGCAGTTTGTAGGTGTGACTAGCTGTTGCAGATTGGAGGAGAAGGGACGATAAGACAAACCTGCGCATTTCATAACAGGTTCCTTCAAACCCATTTGTGGCACATGTATTTCAATTTATTTTGATTAAAAGTCTTGTTATTTTCAGTAATTGTTTTGATGAGACCCAGAGATAGTAGGGGAATATTCATTAAGGTTCATTCCGATCTTCTTGGAAACAGATACCCCCCCCTCACTAACCCTAGGGATAGGAACACTGGCAATGAAATTGAAAACAAGAACACACAAATTTCAGTGGAATTAGGGACCAGCCCAGCAAGAACTGAGGGTATACTCAGTGAACAGTTACATTCAGTAGAAATCCCACAGACCCAACAAGCTTCACCTTCAAAGGGAGACTCCAACTTGGTGGACACAGTGAACATAAAAAGAGTAAATTCCCTTCTTGGAAATACTAGGAATCCAGTGGTTTCTCAAGTAGAATCTACCACAGATTTACCTTTCAATCTTCAATCTTGGCCTAGGCCAGACCATTGGGATTTCATTCCATCCCCGAGAAGAGACAGGTTAGGTGTCAATTGGTTTAGGAACCCTCTTGTTATGAGTGATCAGGAAACTAGACATCAGATGGAAGGAGAGGGAGAACATGAGGGACGAACTGAAATGACTTTTGGCTTCCCTATTTTAGATCTGGCACGAGATGTCAGCATGAAAAATATCCCGGCATCTTCATTACCTACCTTCTATGGGAAGAGTACTAAAGATCCAGATACTTTTCTCTTTGAGTTTGACATCTTGTGCAGGAGTTACAATTATTTACAGGATGCACAGAAGTTAAAACTATTTCCAGCCACCCTTAAAGATGCTGCACTTAGGTGGTTTATGAGTCTAGGGGAGTCTACCATCTGAACTTGGGAAGAAATGAAGAGTGCTTTCCTCAGAAAATACCGGGATTACTGTGGACCTAGAGATTCTCAAAATGACATCTTCAAGATGCAACAGCATGAAGAAGATAGTCTTGGGGATTTCCTAGAACGTTTCTGCTTTGTACTGCAGAAATCTAAATATAATACTTTACAGGAGGATGCAGTCAGAACCCTTTTTCTGAAAGGGATTCTGGAGGAATATGTGGAAATCCTCAACCTGATGGCATCAGGTGATGTATCTCACAAATCTTTTGAGGAGATTACTGAACTATGCAGAAAATATTCTAGGAGTAGAGCCAAAGCAGGAAAAAGCACAAGGGAAGCTCCTTCCCGCATTTCTAGGACAGCATGAACTAGTGGGATTACAAGAGTTAAATTGGGGAACCTGTTGGAAAACTTCAAAACTAACATTTTAGGCACCTTAAACTCCCAATTTGATGCATTGAAAAAAAATAAACAGCAAGAGGAAGAGGACATGGCAGCATTACACATATTCTGTCCTAAATGCAGAAAGAGGCACCCTTTGAAAGAGTGCCCTCTTAATACTATTGCAGTCTGTGCTCTTTGCTCTGATAAACACCCTACAGACAATTGCCCTTCTTTGCCAGAACTACAAGCTTTTTACAAGCTTAATGCTGAACCTATGGACCCATCATATGCATCAAAGAGGCCCTGGCAGCCTAGAACCCAAAATATGTACCCAGAACCTATTTTTCCAAACCCTGCATGTTACTATCCTATGCAACAATCTAAACAACCATGGAGTCCACAAGTGTGGCAAAATTGGCCCTCTCAGCCAACCCAGACCCAACCATGGCAGTAAGGCTGGCTAGGACAGTCATATGGGGGACCTCAAGGACAGTCCTATGGAGGAACACAACATACAGCCCCCTTACACACCCCTCATAATTACTGTCCAATGCCCCCAAATATGCAGTAGCTATTACCAGGATTTACACCACCTGCACTTCCTCCCATACCCCCAGTTCCACAACAATATCAAAATCCAAACCCACCTCGACCTACATTGTTGCCAGCTTAGCCTATCCCAAACCCTAATAACATACCTTCCCAGCCTCTTCATAATGCTGAAATTCAAATGGCCCCAACATACACAATCCATTCAGCTCCCTTACAGGAAATACAATTAAGGTCTGGGAAGACATTAAATAAAACCCCTCCAGCAGTGATTATTCACGAAGAGACTGGAGAAGAAAACGCTGAAAAAGATATTACAGAGGAAGAAGAGGTGCAGATTACCTCAGAGAACACTCAAGCACTGGGAACTCATTCCCAATCATCTGCTCATCCACAAGTAAATAACAGACCCCGTTACCCAGAGAGGTTATTAATAGAAAATCCTGTGGTTCGTCCACAGTTTGATTGGGAAAATGAGTTGAAGAATGTTTGTATCAAGATTCCATTACTTCAGGCTATTAGAGATGTCCCTATCTACTCAAAACTGGTAAGGGAACTGTGCTTAAAGAAACTTGGTCGAAAACAAAAAGACCCACCCATGATACATGTTTTAGGCCAGCTATCCAATTATATTTCAGACTGTTCCGTACCTCCAAAATTTGCAAATCCTGGAAACCCAGTAGTGACCATTTGCATCAATGAGATTCCAATAGGAAACACTCTAGTTGACCTGGGGGCTACCATTAATGTCATGTCTATGACCACCATGCAGAGACTTCAGTTGCATAATCTCCTCAGACCTACTCCTACTATTTTGGAGTTGGCTGATAGGAGCACAGTCAAACCTGTGGGGGCCTTAGATGACATTACTGTCACAGTAGCTTCATGGGAGTATCCAGTGGATTTTCTGGTACTCCAAACCAAACATCCAATGGGGGAACATCCTGTTATATTAGGCAGGCCCTGGTTAGCCACGGCCAATGCCTTTATAGGTTGTAGAGAAGGCATTTTAACTATATCAAATGGTAACTCTCTACAAAATCTTATTATTTATCCCCCAGCACAACCTGTATCAGAAAACATGCTATGGCTAGAGAGTCCCTATGGGGATGAGGACGTGGAACGACCCTTACTGTCCATTAGTCAAACTAGGGGGCTGGAAGACCAGACTGAGGATGATATCCTAGAACAATTTGTCTCAGCCACTACTAATATTGAGTTCCCCCAGTCCTTCTCTGACCTAGACAATGTTTTCACAGAAGATTTTCAAGAACAATATTATCCTTCAGCCACCTCATCATTAGTAATTTTATTCATAGATGAGAAGGTTGGAGCCTCAACTATACCAATGGAGGTTAGCCCAGGGAGGTCTTTGTTTATTAATGCAAATCTGTCGCAAGACCAGCAAAATCAGTTAGGTAATTTACTTAAAGCATAGTCCGGGGCATTTGCTTGGATCTATACAGACATGAAAGGCATTCACCCCAACACATGCATTCATCACATCTATACGCAGGAAAATATTAGACCAGTAAGGAAGCCACAGAGAAGAATGAATCCTGCGCTTAAAGACATTGTGAAAGATGAATTACAAAAATTGCTGGATGCAGATTTCATCTACCCCATTTCTGATAGCAAATGGGTATCTCTATTGGTGATTGTCCCGAAGAAGGGAGGTAAGTGGAGAATATGTGTTGATTTTCGTGAATTAAACAAAGCAACTCTCAGAGATTACTTCCCTCTTCCTTTCATAGATCAAGTTTTGGATACCTTGTCAAGAAAACAATATTTCTCTTTTTTGGATGGATACAGTGGGTATAACCAGATAAGAATAGCCCCAGAGGATCAAGAAAAAACCACTTTTACCTGTCCATGGGGAACTTATGCTTACAAGGTATTACCATTTGGACTGTGTAATGCTCCTGCCACTTTCCAGAGGGCAGTGTTAGGTATTTTGGCTGATTTAGTGCATGATTGTGTGGAAATATATATGGATGACTTTACAGTCTATGGTAATGATTTTAAGGAAGCCTTAGATAACCTAGAAAAAGTGTTAATTAGGTGCCAAGAAACAAATCTAGCTTTAAGCCATGAAAAGTGTAAGATGATGTTAACTGAGGGTATTGTTTTAGGGCACCATATTTCATCAGAAGGTATTAAGGTAGACCCAGCAAAAATTGAAATCATTACTAGTCTATCTCCACCAGCTACACAAAAAGAAGTCAGAAGTTTTCTGGGACATGTGGGGTACTATCGTAGGTTCATTGCTAATTTTACAAAGATAGCAGCCCCACTGTTCAAATTATTGGCCAAAGACAGTGGTTTTTGCTGGGATCCACACTGTCAGACAACCTTTGACACCTTAAAATCAGAATTGTCGTCAACACCAGTTTTGCGGGGGCCAAATTGGTCCTTGCCTTTCCACATACAAACTGATGCTTCAGACACTGCCGTAGGGGAAGTGTTGGGACAGAAAGAAAACCAGTCTTACTATGCCATTTATTTCATCAGTAAAAATTTGACACCTGCAGAACTAAACTATACAGTAACTGAAAAAGAGTTTCTAGCAGTTGTGCATGCCATCAATAAATTCTAGCATTATATTACTGGTTATAATGTATTTGTTCATACTGATCATTCTGCTATCAAATTTTTAATGAATAAACCTATCACTAGTGGCAGAATTACTAGATGGTTGCTTTTGCTACAGGAATTTAACATTACCATAGTTGACAAACCAGGGAAGGAAAATCTGGTTGCAGATTTCCTCTCCAGATTGACTCATGCTGATGATAATGTTCCTGTAGATGATACATTCCCTGATGAACATTTATTTGTTGTTTCTATTAAAACACCCTGGTTTGCAGATATGGCCATTTATTTGGTTACAGGGAAACTACCTGCTCATATGTCATCTTACGAAAAACGAAGAATCATACAGCAAAGTGCTAATTACTCATGGGTAGGTAATGACCTCTTTCGAACCGGTCCAGACCTGATTATCAGGAGGTGTGTGAGGGAGGATGAGATGTATGACATCCTTCAAGCTTGTCATGATGGACCCTGTGGAGGGAATTTTTCGGACAAGAGAACAGCATATAAGGTGCTGCATCAGGGGTATTATTGGCCTACACTCTTTAAAGACGCTGAAAAATATGTACAGGGCTGTGACAGATGTCAAAGAATGGGGAGATCCACTGCTGCAGATCAAATGCCTTTACAAGCTTAGGTACAAATTGAACCTTTTGAGAAATGGGGATTGGACTTTGTTGGGCCAATCTCACCAATGTCAAGGAAAAAGAGATACATTTTAGTCTGCACTGACTATGTGACTAAATGGGTTGAGGCAAAAGCTCTATTGAGGGCCACTGAGAAATCAGTCATCGAATTTATTTACGAAGAAATTTTTACTCGCTTTGGCATTCCTCGTGAAATTGTGACTGACAATGGAGCACAGTTTGTCTCCAAATCCATGAAAGCACTTACAGAACAGTACGGGATTAAGCACTATAAATCTTCTCCTTACCACCCCCAAGCAAATGGGCAGGTGGAGTCAACAAATAAGGTGTTAGAATCCATTCTAACTAAGACTGTACAACTGCATCACAAAGACTGGGCAGATAGGTTACCAGAGGCACTGTGGGCTTACAGGACCACATGGAGAAATACCATAGGGTATACCCCATATCAGCTTGTTTATGGGAAACAAGTTCTACTTCCTATAGAATTTTAGGTGAAGAATTTTTGTACTGCTGCACAATTGAGCCTGAATTTAGATGAAGCTCAGGAGCAGAGGCTGATGCAATTAAATGAGCTTGATAAAATCAGACAAGATGCTATCCAAAGAACTGTTTTAATACAGAATCAGCGGACCAAGTGGCATGATAAATTTTTGAAGAAGAAGACTTTTGAGGAAGGTGATTGGGCATTGTTGTTTGACTCACGGTTCAAACATTTCAAAGGTAAGCTTACCACCAGATGGATGGGACCATATGAGATTGTGACTGTTTTTTATAATGGTTCTGTCAAAATAAAGACAATTGATGAAGAATAGACTGCTTTTGTGGTGAATGGACATCGGTTAAAGGTATATCACAAACCTATTTCTAAGCAAGAGTTCATTCATACCATGAGTCAGCAATCTGGGCTAGAGCTGGTAGGTGAAGGAATGACTTCTTCATCTCCCACTTCCTCACAGTAACATTCAATAAAATTGTTTTTGTATATATGTACAGGAATTTGTTTTATTAGGTTTCTTTTTGAAGGACGCAGATATTCTTTTCAGGCTCAGGATGTTTTGAAAACAACAAGGAATTCTTTTGTTATTATTTCTATTTTTCAGCCATTGATTGTTTTTTTTTCAAGGGACTGTGTTAATTTGGTAATTTCTGAGCTGCACTGGTAATTAGAATGTCTGTATTAGGTAAATATATGTGTGCTATCAGAACTGTCCTTGTTATTCATATGAGTACTTATCCATCAGGCATTGCTTACATCATTGCTTTAAGCTTCCCAAGTTTTCTTTGCTTATGAACTTATGGGTTGCTAGGACCATTTGACTTGGTTTCACACTAGATGGAGCGAGGGAATTGTTTTTAGTAACAGCTATGGGCATTAAGTTATTTTTAAGTCAGGCATCATTTTGAAAAAGGGTATCCAGGACTGGGCAGTCTGGTGGTTATTATCTATTGGCTTCTATAATATCAAATACATATATATACATTGTTGTGCAGCCACTTTATGACTTTCACTTTCTACAGTTGCAAAGGTTAGTTGTTCATCTGGGCAAATTTTTACAGGCATGTACAAAGAACACTCTTCCAATTCTGGTACCATCCCACTCCTAGATGGTTTTCAGAGTAGCTCCCCCACTCATCTATGCTTGAGAAAATCATAAACTTTATCTTTAAGATGAAATTGGGACAAGGGCCTCTGATAGAAAACGGGTGCAAGAGGTTAACCTGTCGGGATACTGAACAGGTCCGCTGGCAGCGGGTACCGACCTGTGGTATGAACAGGCAAACCCATCAGGGTACCGAACAGGCCTGTTGGCAATGGGGCATCTGCCTGGGGAAGAAGTTTCTTAGATGTTATAGGTACCCCACTGGAGTACTGAACGGGCTCGCTGGCAGTGGGTTTTGACTCTAATATCTCCTTTAAAAGCCTCATCTATACTTGTCCATATGAACGATGTACCTACGTAAAGGTAAAAGGGAGGTCATAAGGGTGGTTAAATAAAATTTAAAGAAACTGTTTGAAAAAGTCAATTGATAGCCAGTTGATAATCATCTCCATCTGCTCTGCATTTTGGGTTACCTGATTCTTGTAAAAAAGGTTTATGCCTGATATTTTCTGAGTCCTGAACATAGCTGAGATTTCAGTACTATTTTGCACTACTCAAATTGTCCTATGTGAAGCTGAGTCAAAGTGGACCAGTACCCCATTAGCTTCTGTTAGTATTCCTCTTGGCTTGTGGCATATGTCGTGGTGGAAATAGTTCTGTATGAATGACAAGAATGAAGTTTTCATTTACGATTGTTTGAACATTGTAGTTACATAGGAGTAAGGGTGATTGATTGAAGTTGGCATTCTGATTGTTTGATTTGTATTGTTAATAGAAATTGATTTCATAACACAGTTTAGTTTCCTGTGTAATCAGGTGCAGTAGCAAGCTGGAAAGGAGGTAATTATGCCATGAACTGTTGGGGGTCAAACAAATTTTAATCCAGTTTACTTGTTTATTAACTCATTTGAGTGGTGCATATTGAGAAAGTTAATGGTTTAACATCACTGTGTAAGTGCATTTACTTGAATAGCACAGCCGCTGCTCAAGATGCTGGTAATTACTGCTATGCTGGTAATTTTTGTTTATCTTTATCAGCCTGAAAGCACTGCTGCATTTTATCTTTGTTGAAGTGCCGGATTGAGTGCCGTATGGGGTGCCGGAGGAAACATTGGGAAATTGGCATGTATAGGGTAAAGGTAATAAACGTTGATGAAGGTAAGGAAGGTTGTGTGATTGGTAAAACATTATAATTATAATTAAATGCTTTTGCCATAATACAAAAGTTGATGAGCTATGAACTATTATAATAACTTTAGCGTTCATTTAATTGATACACCACAGTTTTCCTTTTACGGTGTTAACTTGGACAATATTTCATCCTTTACTATTGATTGGAAACCTTTATTAAAATCATAACCTTTTTCTATTATGATTGTTTTTTTTACGTGTTATGAGGTGAGGATTAGTCCAAACGTGTTATATCGTGGGCATTATTTCCTGCGACGTGGGCGGTATGTGCCACCGTTTGTAATGATTTTCTTTTTCCACGTTTATCGTCCTCATTACCTTTACTTCCTATCATTACCACTCTTTACCATGTTCTCTCGGGCTGTTTACAGTCTCTATCTTTACCACGGGAGAAACATTGATGAAATTTTGTCACTGCCTGCGAGTTGACTGTCCAATTTCTCTGTTATATCGTTGTCTTTCCTATCTTCACCATGCTTAATCGGCATGAACCCTCAGCATATGAACAGTTGTTAACCATTCCCGAGTTCGTAGCATGCAAGGAGATGTTCATTCGGGCTGGGTGGAATTCATTTTTAACCAATTTACAGGGCCACGATGATGCTGTTTCTTTACAATTCGCTTTGGGTTTCGATGGGCATACAGCTAAGGTGGGGTCCCTGGAGTTTGCAGTGACAGAGGAGTCCATTTCATTGGCTACGGGACTTCCACGCACCAGTGATAGATGGTTTAAAAATTTTCAGTTGTCACAGAAGGAGTATGACTGTGTGTTCAAACCTGAGTTTTTAGCCGTGAGGGGTGAAAAGGGATTCTCCAAGCTCTGGATTCGGGATGAATTTCATAATTCTTTGATGATCATCAGCAAGCTGATTACCTGTGAAGGCCGGTTTTCCACTTACAAAGCTTGTCATTTCCGCCTATTAGCTCACTTCGAGTTTGGTAAGCTTCTGAATTTTCCATTTTATTTTTGGAAGAGTCTGAGTAAAATGGCTTCACAAGTTAGGAAGAACATCGAACATCCAACTCACAGTCTTTACCATCACAGGCTTATTAAAATGCTCATTTTAGCTGAATTAAAGAAGCAAGGCCGGGTATGGGAATAGTTCGTATACTAGCTGTCTAACCCTCATCTTCAATCATCCTTGGGGAATGCATTGGGTGAGCCTTGTATCCCTGATTTAATGGAGAAAGATTCCTCTGCAAACAATTCTATCCACCAAACTGATTACCCTCATGAAACCACTGTCAACAGTTGTAAGAAATCTGCCCCATTACATGCTAGGAGGTCTCCAATTTCTAAGGGACAGTGTGTTAACCCTCAGTCTGGGAGAGATAAGGACCCTGAAAACTTGCTTGTTTTTCCCAATAGAATATTTACTCGCAGCATGGTTGCTAAAGAAGGGAGAAAGGAATCCAAGGGTAAAGAACCTGTCCGTGTCAAATTGTCATCATCTAATGCTTCCTATGCTTATGATAACTTTGATTCTCCTGGTTCTCCTCATCCTTCTGCAATGTCAAGCCCTGTCAGTGAACCTTTGCTGCCAGCATCCCCTTCAAAATCAAGTCTAAAATCTGCCAAGGCCTCACTTTCCAAATCAGGTTCAAAATCTGTTAAAACTCATATGTCAGATGCTTCAGGATAGGGAGTTGATTATTTCAGGCAGAAGAATTTTAAAATAACAAAGAAGTTGCAAGAGTATGTGAGATTGGATAAGTTCATCAAGCAAGAAAATGCCATTTTAAAGGCTAAGGTATCCTCTTTACAAACTGTGGTTGATGAGGTTACAGGGACAAACCGAAGTCTTCGAAAACAGTTAAAGAAGAAAGATACACAGTTTGAACAATTGGTTAGTGTACAGCAACAAACTGCCCCATCTCCTCCTCAGGTTCAAGTCCTATTTAATACCTCAGCCTCAGTTTCTGGAGTCGGATCCAAGGAGTGATCATTTACTTTGAATTTCAAATTTTGTTTGTATGAGAATTTCTTGCATAGGGACCTGCAAGATCTTTGGGTTGGGGGAGATGTCGGTCTTCCTATTTTGACTATCTACTACACCATTTTCTAGCCTAAGTCTTATGAAACCACATAATAATCAGTTTGTTAGTGTTGATTTGTGCATAGTCATGCCTTTATGGAGATCAATGTTGATAGATTTCGGTAAGTTATTTTTCAATGCTTATTTATTACTTTGGTTAATTTTTATGCATATAATAGGGTCTTTTTAGTTCATTTAATGATAGGTCGAATAATAAACCTTTGTTCTTTCTTTTCTATTCAGGGATCTTTTTGTTACATGGATCAACGTTTGTCTTAGCGTTCCCAGGACGATTTTTGCTAGCTGAATCTGCGATTTGGGGATTTTGTCCACATTTGGGATGTCTCTTGAACTTCCATTGCCTTCTAGATATCTATGCAGATTTTTCAGGTGTTGTTTCAGGGATGTCCAGTGTTTGAGGAGCTGTTGTTTTCCCTCCTTAGTATTATGTGGATTTCAGGGGATTTGAGCTCCCATCTTTGATTCAGATATGCCAATATAGTTGTAGGGTTGTTAGTTGTATCGATCCTTGTTTCAAGGTTGATTTCACTTTGTATTTTCAGTATAAATTGATTCTTGAAACCCTAAGTAAAGGAGGATACTCAGAGAAGACTGTAAACTCTATTTCATCAATATATCCAGTTTTTATTTTCTTTTAAAAGTTGTGATTTAAGAATGGACGGCATTGGGGTAGGGCCCCCTTCAACACCAATCCTTGGTATTTTAGTATTGTGCATTTTGCAGTAGTAGAGTAACGTTTTCTTCTTTTGACATTTCTTTCTGAAATATTAGTGGTTTGCTCATCTATAAATCGAAATTAAATGCATGCCTGCAGGTCATTAGTTAATCTCATGTACATTTGATCTAGCGCAAAGAATAGATTTAGGAGTGGTCTGTATTTAAAATATCCTTTGGTTTTTAGTGTGGGCTGCTTATTAATGATTACAGCAATGATGAACTGTGTGATAACTCTGATTTGATTTATTATAGAATCGATTGAATGAGATTGAGAGTAGATTGAAATTTCACCTTTCCTTTACTGCTAGCATTGAAGTGATCACTGAATGGTTACAGGATTGGTTTGTAATTCCTTTTGTTCATCGAATTTGCAAAGCTGTAGGGTGCTTTTATTGTGTTGTGAACAGCATTTTCCGTATTTGTAAAGTTAGTAGAGGATTTAAGACTTTAATCCACAGAGTATCTAGGGTTTGTCATGCAGCCTTTTGGATTGGTTATGTAAGGATTGGAGCATGCTTTTGTTCGTTTTATGAGCTGTAACCAACTTCAAACAAAGTATTGCAGTCCACTAAGGATTTGACAGTGTTGTCTTTATGGTATGAAAACAGGTTTTGCAAGACAAGTAAATGAACTTGAGTGTGTAGTTTTGGATAACCTTAGCATAGGGTGCCGATAGAATATGCTTGACACCAACATCAAGCTAGATTTCAGTTTGCCAACCATTTATGAGTGACATAGGATTTAAGAAGAGTCAGACTTTGTTTCCATAGTTGCTTGAGAGTGACAGTGGTTTAAAGACATCAGATCCTATAGGGCTAAGAGTGGAGTTTTTTAGGTGAACTGGACATATTCACTTTGAAACTAGGCTTTTATTCATTAAGCTTTTTCATTTGTAGAATAGGTTATTACTGTAGCTGAGTGTAAACTGTTGAGTGCTTTAAAAGATTGTTGTAGTTTAAGGGTTTATTTACTTACCTAGCAGGTTGTTTTATCCTAGAAATAAATCATAGTGTTGCAATTTGATATTGTTTTGCAAATGGTTGTAGTTTAATACTGTTTTGATAGACTGCTGTAGTTTAGAATTTCCTTGGAAGATTAGTATCATTTTTGGAAGATTTCTATAGGTTGTTGTAGGTGATATTGGGTTTGACAGTTAGCAAGTTGATTTCCTTTTTCTTTATGATAGACCTAGGAGTCCTTAGCATAGATCATCCAGGACAGCAACAGTTTCATCTATTTCATTTCTTTTTGAAAGTAGACTAGAATCCCTATCAGCACGAGCATTAAAACTACCTTACCTGCACATATAGTGTAACAGCTCAAAGTTTACGTCCTCCGGTCGATAATTAAATCAAGGTGAATTAAATAACATTAATTTTAACCAACAGTAGGACGTATGAACAAGAAGGAGCCTTTTTTGATACATTGCTTCTTAAGGCTACACCTCGTTCAGTGCCTTACCCACAGAGACTTGTTACATTATGACCAGAGATGGAGGCGACCTCTCAGATTGGTCTAGAGGATAGAACCGTCATAGGAGACAACTTACCATATACTCTAGTGGGGGTTGATGTGGGCATGAATCAACATGGATCACGCGCTTGTTCTCATGCACATTTTTCTTATAAACAGACAGTGAGGTAGATTCAATGAGCCTTGAATATGCCAAGGCCTATGCAAAACATTGTCGATATGAGTTGTTTGATTTACTCCATCATGAGGAAGGAGGGAGGGGGGAGGTATGTGAGAAATTTTATTTTTTCCTCGTAATTGTTAAATCATGTTTTGATAGTTTATATATATATATATATATATATATATATATAACAATGTGTATTTAAAATTAACTCATTTGAATTGCAGTTCACCCAAATGTTGGATGAATGTGATTTTATGGTCGACCCTAGTGTTAACCTAGGGCCATTAAAAGAGGTACATTTGCATAAATATCTATAAATTTATATGTTCTCATTATTGTCATGACACCTTTTTCTAAGCTTGAAATTTTGGTTGTGTTCGTAGGTTCCGATCCCTTCTCCTAGGATTATGGGTATTGGGCCCCTCTTATCATCAATATTGGGAGACATTCCTAGTGTCTCCCAAGATTTTGAAGTAAATTGAACCTTTCAAATGTTTTAGTAATGATTAAAAACAATTGACATTTTGTTTAAATTTAATTTAAGTTACATTTAAATTACATGTTTCAAATGTTTAAGTTTAATGGAGCAACCGAATCCGGTTGTCTGTTAGTCCAATATCACTATCATTTTAATAATGAATATGAATAATAATAATATATTGGATGATGGGTAAAATGTACAATAAGCTCTCCTTTTATATGGCTTGAGCCAACATAGTGAAGGGTTACACCCTTTCACTAGTAACCTAATAGTATAATTAATATTGTATTTTATATTTGTTACATTGCCATTCCCTTTAAGGGAGCTTTGTCATCAAAGCTTGAGTATTTCCTAATGTCATTTTTTATTCTGGCTCTATGTCACACTGATGACTTGAGAGGCATGATTTTGATTACAGCCATTGCCTCATTTTGATTATTATGTCTTGGTATTTGCAATAAGTATGAACTTGGTGAAGCTTTGTTTACGCTTTTTCTTCTTGTTTGATTGCTTCTTTTAACTATGTTTGTCGTCAATTGAACATGCTCAATATACATTGCGACCCTAGTTTTCATGTTTTTATCCCCAACACATTTTGTGTCAGTTCCCTTAAACAAGCTCCCTATGCTTATAATGCTCATAAGAACACCGGTATTATCTTGTGTTTGATAGATATTATAATTGTTTCCCTTGATGTTATTTATAGCCGTCTTTGTGATGATATTTGTCCTTTGTGTGTTTGTGATTGTGATATTTTTGTCGTAGCATTGATCATCTTTATTGTTAGCAACATTGGCTTGTCTCTTATCATAATCTTGGTCAAGATCATCCTTCTCCTTGCCAATTATTTCGTTGTCAATTCCCTTATTACTAGGGTATGTTATATATTTGTATTGCATGTTATATTGATTGATGCCATTACTTTCATCAGGGATGACATACTGGCCTACTCTATCTTCATTTTTTTCATCAACTTAGGTGGCTTCTTCTATGTGATTTTCACATTCATCTTCATTTTCTTTAAACGTTCTGTCAATAGATTTCTCTATTCCATCCATATCCTTAAGGATTTTCTCAAGGAGATCTATGAATTCGTCAATCTTACTATAAGATGCCATGGATGTTTGTAGAAGGATATTTTGGCCTTTTAAGTTGAAATTTTGAATAATAATATATTAATTAATTAATTATTATTATTATTATTATTATTATTATTATTATTCATAAACTATATAATATTTTGTATATAGTTTTTTATTATTATTATTTTTAAACAAATATTATAATAAAGAAATATAATATTTGATTTTTAACTATATATATAATATTTTTTATATAGTTTTTTTTAAATAAATATTATAATATAATAATAATTTTTTATTATTGTATATAATATGCTATTTTTATTAATATTGTTTGTTTTTTTTTCCTTTTGTTGCAGGTTAGGGTTCACAATCTCATGAAGGAGGAATGGTAGGTTGCGATAGAGATGAACAGAGGTGGTCACAAGGGCGGAGGGCACAACGATGAGCAGATTGCGGAGTGGATGCGAAAAATGACAGAGTTGGTAGATCTCGGCAAATGTAGGAGTGCAGGGAGATCAGCGAGCGTGGAGGGAATGTCATAGAGGTGGGAAGTGGTGGGAGGATGGTGGCAAGGATTAGGACATGTAGGTGGGTAGAGGAGAAGGAGGATGGTGCATGGAGTGAGTGGACGCATAGAGGTGGATGTGCAGAAGACGACAGATGCAACAATAAGGAAAAGCGTGGGTGATTGGGAGGTGGGAGTGAGTAGCATATGGGTAGTTGCAAGGAGTGGCAAGGTGTGAAGGATACAATGTGAGCAGGGATGCTAGAGGAGCATCGTATGTTGGATATTGCGGAGGTGGATGTGAAGAGGAGATAAGATGGAAGAGGAGAGGTGGTTGAGGGATTGCTGTTGGGCAGCATCAAAGAAAGGATGTAGAAGGGTGGCAGGAAAGGAGATGGAGGTGTTGAGGAAGAGTGAGGAGCAGGATGTGAAGGGAGAAAGATTGCGTAGAGAGTTTTGTTTCGTTTTTTGTTTTTGTTTTTTTTTTAATGTAAGTGTTTGATGAGAGATGTGAGCAGAAGGGTAATATGAGATGAGTCGAAACTGAGATCAAGTGGGAGAAGCCAAATCCGAGCTTAGTGTTGAGGAGTCAAATCCGAGCTTAGATCGAAGGAGCCAAATCCGAGCTCTGATACCAAATTTAGCAACCGAATCCAATTGTCCGTTAGTCCAATCTGACTATCATTTTAATAATGAATATGAATAATAATAATATATTGGATGATGGGTAAAACGTACAATAAGCTCACCTTTTATATGGCTTGATCCAACATAGTGAAGGGTTACACCTTTTTACTAGTAACCTAATAGTCTACTTAATATTGTATTTTATATTTGTTACAATTGGCATCTTAAATTTTAATTTATTTTATACATATGTACATGAAAAGTTTAAGCAATGAAATATTTATAGTAT